>UPTC01000237.1:18401-50704 GCA_900537255.1 Acanthocheilonema viteae | reverse complement strand
TCCATTAACTTTATTTAAATAAATATTATTATCGATCAAAAAAAGATGCCTGTTAGTTAATTTTATTTCTATTTACGGTATTCTTCAATACTATAAATAGAAATAAAATTTTTTTCTTTCTTTTTATCAATTGCAAATAAATTAATCAGAGATTTTTCGAAATTTCAGATTGATGAAGAATGTTTGCTGGTACAATTGTGATGAATTTGAACATTGTTGATGAACAAATATTCAATATGTACTTGCTTGATTTATCTTTTAAAATTAAAAAAAGTTCAACTACTCTTCTGCTGTTATTTCAGCATCCATAAATTTGCTTTTTTTCCCTATCTTTAGATGCCCCTCAAATTTTAATTTTTGAGATTTCCTTCGTTATCTGTTATTCTTTCATATTTGTTACATTTACATATGATTGTAAAGTAATAATCAAATCTATAAAATATTTGTCGCTTCAATTTTTTTAAAAAGTTTTTTAAATTATCACAGTTTGTTATACATATAGAAAATATATCTCTACTATTGGTGCAATTTTTCTTAGAGATTTTGTTACTTCGATATAAATTTTTGAAAAATTAATCTCAAATCACAACTTAATCATAACTAAAAAGAAATTCACTTCAAATAAAATACTTCAAATTAAAAATCTAAGCAGTGGAAATTGTAAATTTATAAAAGTTATTAAGCAAATAGTTCCTCAAAATTTTGAAAACAATCATTTCAAACAAGGAAAATTTATCTCTGTCAATAAAAAGTTATTTAAAAATGCAATCCGCATGAAATGATCAATCATAATGACTCATTTATTATCATCGGATAGCAGAAATATCAGTGATAGCATGCAATTATTGAAATTTGGAAAATATTATTTTAAAAATAAATGGTGCCATCAAAAGAAGAAATAAAATAATACAGTGTCACTTTTATCCTAAAAAAAGGCCTCTACTGCTAAATGATACATTCAAATTGAAATTACTGAACATACAACATACACAATTCTGAAATCGATGTTTATCCAAATATTTTTGTGCAAGTCGACGTAATTCGGGTAATTTTTCTGTAGATAGAGAGACAGAGAATAAATGATAAGATTATCAGTCAGTGATAGGAACTCTGCCCTATCTATTTTTCATCACACTAAATTGTATGTGGTATTTGCTTCCTGAAGTCTTTTCTTTAACATTTTAAAAAAAAATGTCAGTCTACAAAATTTCAGGTTTGCTTCTTTTCTACTACCTTCATACTCATTCATATTCAACTAATATGGAATTAATTATGATAAATATCTTAAATGTGAGAGTTGTATGTAACATTCCTCTATTTTTTTTCCTATTATTTACTTGACTGTTTACAGTAAAAGATATGAATGATTTATCAAAAACTTGCCATGAAGTTACATTTTTTATCAAACAGAAATTGAAAAAAACTGATATGATTCGTTTTTTTGTAATACATACACATACCGTATCAGTTGTTATAGTACCGCTAGTCCTCCCACTTTGTGCGGTACAAAATATGTCCTTGGCTTCTTTTTCTTAACGAAAATAAACATTTTTATGTTTTGCCTCCTTTTTCACCCTCATTTTTTTTCTTATTCATTTCCTTTATGTTAAGTAAATGCGTTAATTTAACAATTGCTTCTAATTTAAAATTTTAAACATTTNGAATTTCCAATAAGTGAATCAAAATAAGTCTAGTGTTGGAGAAAAAAAGAAGAAACATATGTTAAAGGGTTTGTTTCAAAAATTAGAAAAAATTTACAAAAATTGCAGAAATTTCAATTGCTTCTGGTCCATTTAGTTAACGATTTATCCATTCTATTTGGCAAAACAATTTTTTATAAATGTGAAATTTACTTAAAGTAAATGAATCAGTCATTCCTCAGCCCATTTTTTGGCTAATATCCTGAAGACACGAAGATTATATGGCAACAGTGATTGCAATAAAGGATTAGGTTAGATCAGATCAATTTGTAAATCAATGATCATACAATTGGATGTATAATTTTAAAGTGAAGCGAAAATTGGTCACATGGCAATCGCATAAAATAAATCCCATCTTAAATTATGTGACATTAACATAACAAATCATCATTATGCCAATTTCTGACTCAAAAATTAATTTCTCTTTCAAATTAAAATTTGTTTGTTACAAAAATTCTAAATGTTATACTCAAAATAATACTAATATATATATATATGCATAATATAAAATTAATTGGAAGTTAAATTGCATATCATACAATTGTTGATCTATTGAAAATACTTTTTTTTTCTCTTTTGTTCTGTCAAGAGTTAAAAAAAATTGAAACAAAACAAAAAAAGAAAGGAACGGAAAAGAAGAATGGATCGGTGGATAATGAATAGACATCTGAAACTAAAGATGAGGAGGGAATTCCTTTACATCACTATTATCAATCTCAAACATTAAAAACAACCGTGACAAATAACTCTCATCCTTCCTAGTATTATCTGAATATTTCTTTCTAATAATTATCAATTTTAAATTAATTAATAAATACTCATTCATTAAGTAATAATAATAAGAAAAATGATGTATTATTAAAATTAATCAACAATTTAATGGTAGAAAAACAAAAAAGAAGAGTTCTCCTTGATTGGTTAATGAAAATTTTGAATTGCATTTGATTATTAGTTTAGTTAAAGAATTCGAAATATTTTATTAATGATTATAATTGGAGAGAAATGAAAAAAGACAATTGTAAAATTTAAAAAATGAAATGAAAATTGAAATGTATGATTGTTAAATCGTTAAATGATAAAAAATAAAAAAATTCATTGATAAATCAAAAAAGAAAAACCTGAAAGATACCTGAAATCTTAAAGAAAGCATATCGCTGTTTGCTCAGATTCGGTGTTCCTCATAATGTACACCAACTGAGCTGTTGTTGTTTGTTGCCACCTGTGATACTTTTCAGTCAGTCAGAGCTAATTTTTTGAAAAAAAATAGCAATAGCAGCAATTCGAAAATTCGAGCACCACCAATAATTGCCAAAGAATGAAATTAAAGATAATTTTCACTAATTAAATGACAATTACTTTATAGTCGTTGCCTGTATTGACTATGAAATAAAGGCATAAGGCATTCTCATTCCTTTGTTTTCGTTTTGTTTTTTCTGAAAATATATTTTTCACAAATAAGTTGAATTGATTGTATATTGATAGAAATAATGTGACATTTGCTTCCGTCGTTTTATAAACAAACGATTTACAGTGATGTAAAATTGACAAAGTTTTAGAGAAACAAAACAATTATGAAAATGAAAAAAAAAATGAAAAGATGGGTTTGATTGCAAATTGTAAAATGGTGTAGAACTAAGTTAATGATAAATTGTTGTATAGTTTAATGAAACTAATGGAATTTTTATGGAAACAATGTAATATTTGAGATAATTTTAAAACTATTAAATATGCAAAGTAGAACAGAGCATTGGAAATTTTTTTAAGTATTCATTGAAATAGGAATACAATTTTCATGTGACATATTTTATCAAATAATCTGAGAAAAAGCGCAAATATTAAATTAAAAATTTGTTAAATAAGAAATTAAATTAATTGATAGTAATCCAAATAAGCAATATTGAAATTTTCCAATGAGCAGGTTTTCAGAAAGATCGATAAAATAATGAAATTTTGAGTGAAATTTGTAAAAAAATAATTACATCCTTTGATTTTAACAATAGAGGTATAAGACAAAGAGAAGAGCACAAGCATGTAATAATTAAAATTTTCTAAATTTATACAAAGGAAAAAATAGCTTTAAGCATAAAGTATGAAATAACTATAAAAGAATAAATACCCTTAAAGGCATTTGAAGGGTATAATAGGTAAAAATTAATAGAGGAAATTCACGGATTAATTAATCTTATCGTGCAGTATAATAATTAGCATCATCTATCTTTGCTTGTTACTTATTAATTAGCAAAATACTTCGAATTTTTCTTCCTTACAGCATTTCTATCATGGCAACAGTAAATCTTATCACAGACCGTTTTTCTTCTGAAATTTAATTTTTATTCTTAAATTGACTGGTCCAACAAGATGATCTTTGAGCGTCTAATCTTAAAATAATATCAAATCGATCAGCTCCATGTTATCATTTCTTTGATTTTAGCTTTCCATTTTCAATGTCTTAAAGTTTTTTCTGATAACTTCAAGAATGATAAAATTGATTTTATACGATATGTCATACATTATCCAGAATTTTCAGAATTTCTTCAAGATGCGGTTAGGACTGATACTGTCATTAAAACTGTTCTTTCAGTTTGAACTGATAATAATAATAATTACCTTTTCGTACGGAAAATGATAATTTAGTAATAATATCTGAATTTAAAGAAAGAAATACGCGCCTTATGTGAAGATAAATTCAATCAATAAATCTAAAAGGCTTTTTTTTAGAGAGATGAGCAAAAGTTTCGTCATAATAATAACAGTGAATAATTGAAATGAAAGAAAATAATTTTTAAAAAATAAGAAACTGATTTTAAAATGGCAAGAAGTTTTGTAACTACAGATAAATTACTTTAAAAAAACTCATTTATTGGCAGTAATAATATCCGTTCATGAGGAAAAAGATAATTTGGTAACAATATCTGAATTTAAAGCCAGTTTGTTTCAATTTCAAGAACGCTTTCCATAATTATTTCATTAGAATCAAGTGAATCATGTTCTACCATCTGCCTAATCCCACTGTATAAAAACACTTAGGTATTAAGAAGTGCCTAACAATATTACATAATAGATGAAACTTATCATTCATTTGTCATTTTGATCATATTTCATCTTGATCATGATCACAATTGAAGAAATTAATTCCAAATCAGAGCAATTTTAAAATTTTTAAATGTTTAAATTGAATAATTCAATGTAAATTATGCTTCGGACTAAAAATCATCATCTTGACAAGCTGAAGTGACAGTCATTGTTTGAAATTTTGTTTCAAATAATATGAAAAAAGGGCAAATAACATGAAAAAATTTTGCCATCAAATATTGAAAATTTTTTTAACAACTACCATTTTGTTTTAAATTCTAGTCAATTAGAGATTCTTATTTTGACTATTCATAAAGCATCGAAAAATTAGACTAAAATTTTAAATTATGCAACAACGAGAAATTTCAGCAATGAAAAAAAAAACACAATGGAATTGCTGATCGAAATTGAACATTTTTGGCCAATTAACATTTCACCCTCACATTTTCATGCCAAACTTTACTTTCCTTCTAAAATTTTTTCTCTTTCATTTCATTTACTTTTCATTTGCGCCCAAATTCCATCATTGCTGAATAAGTAAAATCAATTTATTTATTATTGAATTTCCAACATCATTCAGCATTTTTTTGCTTTTCAACAATTTTCACTAATTTGTCAGATAAGAAGAAAAAAAGAAGAAAGCATTCCCATGTTAGCCACTTACTAATCAAAATTTATTCCTTGGCCTTTTTCATCAAAAAATAAAAATAAAATTTCTTATTGGGACAAGAAAAATGTAAATTTTTAGAATGGAAGAAAGGTATAAAATGTAAAATTTTAAATTTGCGATGAGAATTCTTTTCGACCAATTAAATAATCAATTCATCTGCATATGATTTGAAAGAAAAATTGGCTTATCAATTTATATTTTAGCACTGCTTATGTGTGAAAAAGTTGAAGTAAGCTATGAAAATAAAATTTATTGATCTTAAAATTCATTCATATAATTCGTTTCAAAAATTTGCTAACATAAAACAAAAGTAACAAATCAGAAAAACGCCGTCAAATGTTTCTATTTACTGATAATTTTTATGAATTAGATCAAATGAATTAAATTTACGAAAATAAAAAATTTGTTATCCATTGATTTAAAATTCCGAAATTTTCAAGAACAATAAGTGCATTTAAATCCACCTAGAAATTTTAAAAAATACATTTTCAAGAATAAAGCAATATTTTGCCAAATTTCTTATTGCAATTTTACCATTGTGTTTGTTTTGCTTCAATCTAAGTATAGTGCTAAATTCTGTTTCGATTAAAAATCAACTCATTGTAGATTAAATTGAGAAATTAATACAATTTCATGAATTTTGATAGGGAAAAAGAAAGAAAATGATTCAATAAATGAAAAAATAAATTGTTTAACCAATTAAAGTGGTCGAGAAATAAAAAGAAAAATTGAAAAAGATTTTAGCAGAATGATTACTTTGAACGGGAAAAACTTCTCGTTTTAACTGACATTCATATTTTCTTCGTTAGTGATTTCTTGATAAATTTTTGTTGGAAAGCAAAAAGGTAATTGTGATAGTTAGAAAATGATAGAAGATTAACAAAGAAGTTAAGTCTATTTTCTTTTCATCTTTTTCTAAGTGGCAAACACCGCAATAAATTTTTAAAAAAAAAACTTTCTCCTCTTTTTATAAGTTAAAAGTTTGAAAGTTAAGCAAAGAACTACAAAAAAGGGAAAAAATCGGGAAATATTTGGCAGAATTCTTTATATCGCTATGTCAATCTGTTCCCACTCAAGAAATCGGCGCTTTTGTTAGCAATGTATGTGTTAACAATAGGAGGTTTCATTCAAAAATTTAAAATATTAAAATTTTTTCCAGACCAACTTAATTTTACATATCAATACTTGATTACAATGCAGCTATAAATTTAAATTATTACTTCCAAATTGAAATGTTTATTTCGCATATTTTTTTTTGTTCAACATTTGTACTTAATAGATTTTTTGTATTAATGTAAGCCTGATAAGCTGAATGTTAGCAAGAAATGGAATATTATTAAGTAAATTTTGTAAAAATAGCTTTGATTTCATTGAATTTTTAAAACTGAAGAAACTTTTATTAGTGATACTGATTGATGTTAGTTAATTTGACTACAACAACAGGTATAAAAATTTTGAATATAAAAAAATTTTAACGTAAAAAATGAGTAAAATTTGATTTTTTTCTTCCTTTGCATGTCAAAAACTTCATGATAGAAATTAAAAACGCATCATCTCATTATCTTACTCTGTTAAAAAAATTTTCATAAATTTTCAAAAACTTTAAGTGAACTTTTTACATAAAAAGAATCGGTGAAAAAATTTCTGAAAGCTGAAAGAAAAAATGAAAAAAAATTGAAAAAAATGAATCAAAGGAAAAAATTGTTGCAGGCAGCTTTAATATTGAGTGTTCCCGTTGATGCAGGGCTTCTCACATTTGCATTGGGATATTGCGGTGGTGCACAGCTGCTCAGACTTATGCTTATTGCTTAGCTGTTACCGCTAGCTTAGGCTAGTCTTAGTAGACTAGTTAGTTATTTAGTTTGCTTGAAGGAGAAGATATGGTTCCTTTCCTCCTCGCAATCAGCCGTAAATTCAATTGACAGCAAAGATATTATCGTTGATGGATGATTGGATTGTTAGTTATTGATGGCGAATAGATGAATCCACGAAAAATGATGAAAATGATAAAAATGACAAATGAGTAGGATGAAGTATTTCAGTTCTCTTATAAATTTGATTTTCCTATTTTTTCTTTCCTTAAAAGCCAATGAATTTTTTTCGAAATGTGTCAATTTTGCTTTGAGGAGAAATTAATCAAATTCATTGATTTGATTTTCATTTTTGAATAAGATGAAATATTTTGATTTACCTATGAATTTGATTTTCTTTATTTTAGTAGCTATGGAAATGGTTTCTTTTTTTCTTTTTTTCATTCAGTTGAATGATATTTGTACAATTAAATGATCATTATAATCAGTGGATCAATTTATGGACGAAAATATTGTTTTACCAATTTGTTTTTGATAATAAATGCAATAAATATTCGAGTTACACATTTTTGGACAATTTTGCTTATTGATAAAGTTTAAATGATAAAACGGAATTTGATTAAGGAACGGTATGAATGATTTGAATAAAATATATTGGAGCAAAACAGGGCAATTTTCGAGTATACGTAAATGTTAAACCGTATATAATTTGGAAAAATTTTTCATTTTCGAATAAAATTATCATTATAAAATGAAAGAACTTTTTTTGACAATTTTGAAAGAACTTTGCGACTTATTCTTGTTTTAGTTTGCAGCAAAATAAGTGCGCAGCCGGAAATTTAAATCTTCAATCAAAGTTTTTTAAAATGATAACATCGAAGAGAAATTTTAATTAGAAACTCGATTTTTTAGAGTTTAATTTAAGGACAAATGATTTTGCTGCGATAGTTTAGATGAATTGTGAGGTGCTGATTGTATAGTATAATAACTGAATGGACAATTATTTTTGGTCAAAGAAAAAAACTAATTAAATTGATGCAAACCGATAATTTTATTTCTCCCCTGTTAAAATTCAATTATCATGCAAAAAAGTTAAAAAAATGATTTCCGTAGCTAAGATATGATAAATATTTGCATAAAAGATTCAAAGAAATGTGTTCAATAATTATAAATTAATCTGGTTTGTAATTTAAATAGTCACTTGAATTTTTAATATTAGCATATTATCCATTTCTATTTCTGATACATTTTTAGCTTTATTATTCCTTAGTTCAAAGACCAATTTATGAATGATTTCTTAACTAAAATATTTTTGTTAATAATAGCATTCGAATAGCGCTTTCTATTTGATGTAACGTAATGACGTGAATTGCTTTTTTCTGACGTGTGATAAAGTGAAACTTATAAGATGACGAGGAATAGTGCTGTAAGCAAATTTAATGACGCAATAAAACGTTTTGTGATTTATTACGTATTGAAAGGCAAAAGATTCATCAACGTTACATGTAATACGTCTCGGATCTCGCCGATGTCATTTTTTTCACTCTTTATTTCTTCATCAAATTTTAAATTAATCGATTAATGCTCTTTATAAGTATAAAGTTAGTTTCAACAAACTTTGAAAATTAACAAAAGATAAATAAAATATCCTAAAAATTATTACAAATTTACGGTATCCTCATTTATTAGGATTATACTAAGGAAATAATGAATGTTTAGTGATAATAATGGAAAAATATGAATAATCTTCTGGAATTTTATCGAATTACTCCAACATTTAAAAGCAAAAAAAAAGCCTGGCAAATGGAAATCAATACTGCAATTAAAATTCGAACACTGCAAAAGTTGATCGTAAAGCTTTGTGATCATGACATAAAAATTTAAATGTATTAGTAAAATTTCAAAGCAAATGCCGACAATGCAAAATTATATTTTATCTTCTCTCAAAAAAAAAAAAAAAATTGCCGGAATTGCACTACAAAAGGCATATATTCATCTCTATGGCGTATATTAGTTAAGATTAGTTAATTAACACTTAAATTTCACGTTAGCTAATTAATTATGTTTGTATATTCATTTTATAATTCCATTATTTACATATTGTATTACACTTAATATAATATCCATACGCATTGTAAAATTAATGATACGCAAATGTTCTGCAGATGGAATTTCATGAAATTTAAATTATACCATGGCGTATATCGTTTGTTTAAAGAACTGTTTAAAAAAAAAAAAACATAAAACTATTATGAAATATCAAATTTGAGATCGAAAATTGATTGGTTGTGGAGAAAAAATGTGATATTTATCTGAATGTTTAGTGGAAGCAATTGGTGCAATGTGATAGAAATTGGGAAAACATTTGGATGAGCTCAAGTTAGGATAGGTTGAATAACAACGAAGCAACTGCAGAGGACAATTCTACATGGAACCAGAAATTCACTAAGAATGTACCAAATCAAATTGTGAAATTTTAAATAATAAGAATTTCAGCGATAAGAATTCATAAGCTTCGTTCAAAAAAAAAAAAAAACGGAACAAAATCTGCCCACTCGTGTAACGTATGAAAATTATAAATTTCAGAACAAAAAAAAAATGTATGAAAATTAAAAAATCCGAATGTTTTCAATATTTTAATATTTTTGTGAGTAATTTTAATTATATATTAGTGATAATTTAGTTCTCATAACTGTTAAATAGATGGATGAACGAAAGAGAGAGAGAGAAAGAGAAAGAGAGGGGAGGAATGATATGAAACAAAACATTAATTTGATTTTGAAACTAAATACTTTTGATAATTACTTAAATATTCATAAATCATCCAATCGATTAGATTTGAACAGATTATCCGCTTAGTATATTATTGTCAATTGAGTTAATTTAACAAAATTTGTGCATAATATTTTTGAAGTTGAATAAATAAAACGGAGCGCATTTATACATGTGTAAAGCAGTTAAGAAGTTAGTTATATTCATCAATAACTATTCAACTAATATTTTGTATAAAATTTATCACAATAATAAATGGAAATGTTTATATCTGAAAAACTAAAAAGATGAAAAAAACAGAAATTCTTTGTATAAATGCCGCTATGTGTAATCGAATTTTTTTTGTAATGGAGATTCAAAAAATCAATTGTTGCAGCTAAAATAATGTTTAAATTTGACTTAATTTTTAGATATCTTATTTATATATTACAAAAGAAGAGATTCACATTTGCGTGAGAATGTTTTAATCTGATTGAAATAACGTTGATTACGCGCATTTGAATTTAAATGAATAAAATGAATTTGAATTATATGATAAATTAATTTAAAAAATGAATTTATCAATGCTGTTTGTATTTGTTAAAGTTATTTTATACAAAATATACTATTTATATTCTTAATTTTTTTGTAACATATCCAAAACACTTACAACATCTTGCGATACAATCAGCAGTCAGTAGCATAATTAAGTTTTTTCTTTTTTCTCACTGATTCAATTTTCAATTCTAACTGAAGTTGATGCATAATGTGGAAAAAGATTTTGGTATGGGACGAATTAGTAGCCGAAATAGCAGCCTTGCACAAAAAAAACATAAAAGCAGGCTAATCAAAGGAATTTAGGAGACTTTTAATATAAAAATCATGAACCAAAAGTTTATCCGAAAAATATCAAAAAAGACAGAACTTAAACATTTCAATTAATCACTTAATTCATATTAATCAAAAAAAAGTTAAATATTTGATTGTACAGCTTAGTTAATAAGTTTGCACAACGATTTATATCGATTGGTGTTATTGAAAGAGTGAAAAATAAATGGCAGCAACAGTTGTTTAAAGTAAGTAAAGACATTTGCGAATAAAAAAGAAAAAATGTTAGTGAAATTAATTTTTTAAAATTCTTTTTCTATTTTTAATTAAGCATAAAAAGAGGAAAATGCATTTGGCACGTTTCAAATATGAATAATTATTGGTAAAAAATCTTTGATGAAATAAAAAAAAGAAACTTTGTTTTGAACACATAATTTTTTTTGATGCAATAAAATTGATTTAAACGTGCAAAAGAAAATATAAAATGAAATAGAATATGAAATTTTAATTCGATTGTTTTAATTAAGCGTTAAAGGAATAAAAAAATCTGAAATATGGTAAGATAGATCTATTTAGGATAGTTTTAATCGTATAAAATATGAAAAATATGGAAAAGAAAATTGATTAAAATTAATTAATCATAAAATAGAAAAAAAAAATGATACTAAGGATGGACATGAGATGGGGTGGGATAGGATGGGCTATATAGCTTAGAAGTATGAAAAGTAATCATCAAAATGTTAGAATTGAAAATATTAGTTGGAATGGCGTCGGACGCTTGTTGATGTGGCCTCTTGGGCTTCCTTCTTCCTGTTGAAACTTCGAATATATCTATGTGTGTGTGTATGTGTGCATGTGTGTATGTGTGTGTGCATGTATGTGTGTGTGTGTGTGTATGTCGATCTGTGTTATGTCTGTCGATGGGATATTTGCGATGGGAAGTGATAGATAGATTGGGAAATCCCTATGATAAACACTATGTGAACTAATTCATTTACAACATACAACTGATATGCATAGATGAAGATTTACAGACTTACACAATAGACAGAGTCTAACATACACATACACACACATACATACATACACATACTACATAAATATTTAACAAACTGTTTTCAAAATTGACGGATAGATTTAGTAGGTTGACTTGGCCAGTTTATCACTTCAATGCAAAATTCAATTGATGTTGCTGCGGTATGTTTTTCAAGATTGCTTTGAAACTTCAATTTTATGATTGACGAAAGTCACCGTTAGCAGAATTGAAATGAAAAGAAAGGTTTAATTTGGATATAGATTATCAATTTGATCTATATATTGATTGATTCGTTGATCATTTGATCTACATAGTGAAATTATTATCAAGATTCTTTAATCATTCAATATCTATGTAAGGATTATCAATATGTGCTTCCTACAATGATGGTATTAATCATTACATTGATTATTATTTAATTCGTCTTTCCAAGAGCTTAAAATAGTAATAATTCCGTTTAATTGATTTTTACTGCAATTAAAACGTATATTATACATGTTGCATTTTGCTAATATATAATCATTGAGATTTTTGGGTTAGCACTGATAATAAATTTGATAGCCTTGATAGAGTCACACAGACAGATATTAAAGTAGTGATTTGGTTCATTTTTTTTGTTCTTAATTTTCATGTCGGTACTTATTTAACAATATGTGTTTCGTGTTAAAACATTTTAGCAGAAATGATAAATTTATTTTTGATATGATATAATTCTATCTGTTCATTTTTATCACTTTCATCCGTATCTTAAACAAGCGAATTGTATGCAAAATGTTACGTTATCGATTCGAATGTCTGTCCTGTGAATGATTCGCTTGAACCATTTAGCCGGACAACATCGCTCATTGGAGAATTATTCAAAATTTTGGCTCGTAAAATTGGATTTTCAACAAACGACTTAAATGCATTAAATTAATTCAATCAATAATTTCATTTTTCACTGCAGTTGTTAAGAACTGTGTTCATTATATTCGCATCCTCAAAGCTGTTATATCATAATTTTGGTTCAATTCAAATTCCATCATATTAAACAAAGTGGAATTGTTAAATTGGAAAATATAAGGGTGAAAACGAACTGTTAAAGTGGATTCTACAACGGTATCATTACAATTGGAATTAGATGACTGTTCCATTTTCTTATGTTTTCGTTTTTCTGGAACACACAAAATAATTCAAATATAAACTGTTCCGCACTCCTATATTATTATTTAAATTAATTTAGCACTTCATTCATGGATTTGCAGAAATTACTCAAAATTATTATATAAATTTTTAAATACCAAAATTTGACTTTTTAAAATACATCGAATTATTGTAATTTCGACCATATGATTAGCATATCAGCCATTAGAAATTGAACAATTATTGAAATTGAATTTCTAATCTATAAGAGTATTATCTTTACCAGCAATTATACTTTCGCTAGATCTTTTTCGTTTACTAATATATTTCCGGAATGAGCGATCTTTTCCATGTTGTACTCGATCTACCATATACATTCCGCTGATAAACAGTATCAGTGCAATAACGAATAGCAGGATTACGATCAGGATTTCGTCCCACTAAGTTAGCCTATTACATCAGTGATTTGAATAGAAAAAGTTTACGACAACAATTGAAAAACTGTAGAAAATTCTTTATTAAGAAATATTGCTCTTGTTACAACGAAAAGACAGAAATGATTTTTAAACAACAATTTTAAACTCATTTACACTTTTACTTGATTTTAAAAAAAGTAACTCACTTCCAGCGGATCACCGATATTTGCTCTATAAAGCAAATTTTTACCATTTATTATTTTAAATCACTTCAAATTATTCAATTTCAAATTATTTTACTAATCTTGATTACTATCTTCACTGATTGTTGTTAGCTTACACTGAAAAGTTTAGAAAACTTTTTTTATTTTTAACTCTCAAAATTAGAATTATTTTAGAATTTTAACTCTCAAAATTAGAAAAATGATTCGGCAATTATCAATTCCAATCATTTTTTTCAAACGTATTCCTATGAATTTACTGTCTATTGCTCGATTAAGCTTGTAAAATGATGTAAATTAAAATATAATTTAAGAGGATAATTAATGAACGTACATGGTGACAGCGTGTACTTCCGTAGAAATATTTGTAGTAACATTTGAAACTTCTGCAAATCAATATTTTCAGCTAAATTCGGAAACGAGTCAGAATGAAGAAAAAAGTGTAGGAAGAATGATAAGAATATTAAGATATACAGTATGGTGATAATTTAAGGCTCAGAACAAATGGATCATTAAAATAGAAAAGAGAAAAATTTACCAATTTGAATTTGTCAATTGTGAACGTCATTTAACAGTATAAAATATTTATCATTAGCTTTAGAATTTGCAAAAATGATCAGAATGATTTTACTCTAACAAAGATTACTATATTTGTTCATAACTACGTCAATGAAAAATTTTAAAGAGTTAATTTTTTAATTTGATAATCAGTACAAATTCGTTTTTGAAACTTGAAAACTTTTTGTTAAATAAATTAGCTATCATTTCTTGTGCTTAAAATCTTTAAAAAAATCTGAAATTTTCTCCTTTCTATAATTAAATATTACTGGAATGATTCTATTTTCCAATAATAATTGTTATATCGTAATTACTATTTCGTCTATGCAAATTTATTTCAAACAAAAATTTCATTTTTCAGTCTTAACTGATGGAAATCTTTAGAAGATAATAATCGTTTAACTCATAACTTTTAAAAGAACACACCAAATTTCATTCTGCTTGTCACAATTCTTTTTACTGCTTCCTAAAATTTCACAGACTGTTAAAAATACTGTTAGCTACATTTACCTATTAAAGCTTTTTTTCATAATTAAACACTTAGTGTCCAACTTTAATATTTTCGACATATTATTTAAATACACAATTTCATGCAAAAAAAATATTGTTTAATATATTGTTTAAAAATATATTTTTATGATTAAAGCATAATCATTCGACAGATTATGATAGATACTGTACTACAGATACGGTAAACATGACAGCAAACAATTCAGATACGTCTATTGCATTTATTGTATGAGTTGAATAAATTTAATCGTTCAGTTGAATAAATTAGCAAAAAAAGAAAGATAAAAGAATCAAATAAATGATTTCAAGATCAGTTGAATATCACTTGCAATATAAGACAATATAAGAAACAATAAAAAACAAGTCACCGTCAGATTACTTATAAATTGTTCAATTGGAATTATCGTTGCCAAGAAGAGGACAAATGTTCGTCGAAAAAGTATCCTGCAGTAGAATTTACAATTTCAAATATGCATCAAATTATGATATCATCTAATAACTTTTCTGACAACAGCATTACTTCATAACTCCTACGATAACAGCATTACTTAATAATTTCTATGATAACAACATTACTTAATAAATACATGCAATATTTAAAAATTTTTTCTTATGTGAAAAGAGACCAAGTAAGGAATAACTGTTAAAAGTGATTTTAACAAAAGATTTTTATACTGTATTCATTCATTTTTCTTATTTTTACGAATTTTTATTGACTTTCTACGTCTTTTTTTCTTTCATTTAACCTTTGAAGTTAGAAAAGGAAAAAATGAATTAATCATCCTAAAATGATAATTTTATCTCCAATTAACAGGGTAATTAATTACCAGGCTAATATTCGTGTTTTTGGAGGAAGTAACACAAGTGCTGTACCAAGTAAATGAAAAATTATTGAAATACTCCAAAAACTTTCTGTGAATTTCGGTCAATTTGAAATAAATCGACTTGAGATAATAATTATTATATATCATTACTTTATGGTACTCTCATTTATGCGTAATATAAATAACAGACAGGATAATTGCGCCGATAAATCTAACAATGAATAGTTGAAATATAATTTTATTCATTTCAATATTAGAATATGCATGCAAAAATTTATTATATGGAAATTTATTTGTTTGAAAATAAAATGAAGAATCGGAAATATCAACGGATGATGTCAATAAAAAATGAATCGTTAGATTTGAATATAACAATGTTTCGTTTTACTCAAAAATATTTGATCAGATGGCAAAAAAAAATATTTGATCGATCGATGTTTGTCTATCCGTATTATATCTCATTAAATTAATATCATTGATTGAATCAAACGAAAGTATTTCATCTCTACTACAATACATACAAATAAACTTATATACTACGAGATAATAAAATGATTGATTGATTAATTGGCTAATTAATTGAATGATTAATAGGCAGGAACTTGATCAGTCTGACACCTATAATAAGCAATTTCGGCACGTTGTGGTTTCTCAATCGGTGGATCGAAGTATGCAGGAAGTGAAACTGAAGATATCTCACTATAGTTATGTTTGATGATTTCCTTTGTTTCAGGCTTTATTAAATTTTGCATTTCCATTGGTGTTGGCACAAATTTTGATTTTTCTGAAAGTATTAAAATATATTTATTTCCATTAGAATTACAATGTAAAATCTCCAAATTTACATTTATCTGTTCTTTTTTTCATTTTCGCAAATAATTCATTTTTCCAATAAGTAACACTGCATTGGCATAGTATAGAAAGTACAATATGAGTTCAACATAATGTTGAAAATAATTAAATGAGAATAAAACAAATAATAAACTAATAATTTATTAAATGAAATGAGAATAAAACAAATAATAAACTAATGATTTATCGAGTTCCAACTTCAATTCTGAGATATTATTCGTACGACTAAAACTTTTAGAAGATTTATCAAAAATCAACAATAAAACTTTATATCCAAAAATTGATTCTAAATGATTAACATTTGTTCGTTTCATCATCTAACAAATGATTAGTTCCGCTAAAAGTATCAATTTAAGTCTATCAATCAATGAAAACAACATTATATTTTTCTTACTTAATATTGAATTTTTTTCTGATTTATTAGCATTCTTTTAAATGATTTAACTTTTGGAAACATTGTTGGACCAATTCAGAAATAATGTATTCCAATTCAGTTAAGAGCCCTTTTTTTGTTCCAAATATTTTTCCAAGAAGTAAATTATCGCATTATAATTGAAATGATAAAATTTCAACTTCTGGTCGATTCCGAAATTTTTTAAAGATTTTCCAGTAAATTCTAATATATCTTTTAATAATACATATTTTCAATTTAAATAAGTATTTAATAGAAAAATATTTTTTGTTATTTTTTGATAGATTTCATCACAAATTTTTTAGATCTTATCAGTGCAACATATTTGTGATAAATTTCTAATATCGGATTAATTTCATATTTTACGAAGCTAAAAAGTCAAGCGCAGGCAGGCAGAAATTTTCACTATTATGTTTTCTTAAGAATTTGAAAAATTTTAAAATTTGAATGAAAGAAAAAAGCTAAGTAGATTTACTAGCTGTTATTCAACTTGTTTAGTCTAATGAATAGAATATTATGAGAAAAAAGAAGAAAATTCTCAACATTTTTTGAAGTCTTTACAAAATCAAAGTTTTTAAGAAATAAATGTATGTATTGTATTAGAACATTTTATTCATATAGTTCATCCATTGGGATCTTCGGACTTTTTATTTTGAAAGTTTAAATTTTGAGGAAAAATAAAAGAATTTAAACTCTTTATGCGATATTTCCATTATTGTCATTTTTTTTATAAATACAACAAGTAATGTCTTTTATTTACCGCTCGCTGAAGTACCATTAAGCAAAAGAAAAATTTTGTTTGAAAATGTTAGTTATATTGTTCAGTACATTATGGTACTTCTTTTTGTAGAAAATGACGTTTCATCTTTTGAAAATCGTACTTTCCACTCACAGCATAAGTAAAATATAAAGTAAAAAGTAAAAAGAAAAGCAGGCTGGCATGCAAAAATAAGTTTTATCTTTTCGTTGAAAAGATTCGCACAAATTCATCGAAAAAAATACAGTTCTACAATTCTAACATTCTAATTACTATTATTATTGTCGCCATCGCCATTATTATTTCTTTACAATAATCATCGTATCGTTTAATCATGAAGCTTGGGACAAATGCCAATTAATTATTTGGGTCAGGTCTTAGCCAAGGAAATAAATATTTTTTCTCGAGAACTTAAAAGTTAAAATGCAAATGTTCAATGAGTAAATTATACAGGACCGGCTGGATAGGAAATAACATACACCTTTTTAATTTTTGGTTTTCATATGAGTTATATGATAATCCCTTGCTTCTCATCTCAAACAATTCGTTTGAAAGTGTAATGTTCTCCAGAAATATTTCTATGCAAAAACACATGCATTTTAAAATTGCTTTCATTTTTTCACATAAACTTTGGAAATTAGTGGAAGAAGAGAAAAGTTGAAAATTTTTAGATAAATCTGAAATTGAATATCTCAAATGATTACTCCTATCTTATTGATAATTGGAAGACAATAGTACCTGAGTAGAATAGATAGTTGCATAACTTCTCGATAAATTTCAATTTTTGAAAGTACTTTAAAGTATTTCCAACCATCAAAATTGTTTCTGACCGATTAGAGACAATTTTGATTTTGAAAAAGATTTTGACAATTTTTCAGCATATTATATACAAATTACAATAATTTTCATAATAATTCTTTCGTGTCAGTTTCTTTTTCTACAACGTAATTCTCTTCACATCGTTCCTCGAATGTTTCTCGGGTCGAGTAATGCTCCGATGATGATCGTGGCGCGCTATATGTGGTAGATGGCGTTGGTTCTGCTACTTGATATTCGTCACGTCGTATTCCTGCCGTATTTAATTGCTTTCGTCCTTCACTATCTACAGTCGTTTCCGATCGACCGGTTGTTTCACCACCGGTACCGGTACCTGTATCTGTACCAGTTCCAGCTTTGTCGTATACATTACCATCATCGATTGTTCGATCGAATGTTTCGCGAATTTTTACTGTACTAGTAGTTGTGGTATATAATGGATTGCGATAACCGCGACTTCCACGCGTAGAATGCGTAGTTCCAACTTCATTTGGTGCACTGTACAAATCGTCCTTTTCTTTCCGGATCAGATTTTCTGTGCCAAGTCCTTCTTGTGATTCATTCTGCTTATAAGAATGATAGCCATATTGATTGGCTGCTGAAATAGAAAATTGGGTAAATTATAAAGGTAAAAGAATGGATGCAGAGGATGTTATTTTGGGTTTTAAACTTTGAAATTTTCAAATTTCTATTTAAGTAACGAGAGAGGATTATGTGCATGACGTTTAAATCATCTGAATCCTATAACATGCAAATTAAATTCTCATTTCTAACATATCCGTAGACAACGTCATGAAGCGCAATTGTCCTTTGAATGAACTTTGTTGAGAAATCGTTAATAGAAGGATGAACAAGCGGTTTTGTTAGTATGGACTGCGAAAGAAGGAATATCACGCATTTATTAATGCAAATAATGAATTTGTGCAGCAATTTGATGGTTTTTTAAATTTAAATTTCACAAGTATTAAATTTTCAGCGAACTATTGTTTGGTAATTATTCTAGAACGAATAAGTGGAATATGAACGGATATAAAAAAATAAATCAAATATGAGCAGTAACTTTAGGGATAAATTTTCTCAAAAATAAAAATTGTGAAAATATTAAATAAACATTAACCAAACAAATGAAAATTAATTTTCAATGACATAAAATAATGAAAATATCTGATTTAAGGTGATAAATGATATTTGGATGAGGAGATCTTAAGACATCCGGAAAAACAAAGGCGAGTTGGTTGGAATGACAAAGAATGATAAAAATTAATATGTGAAGAGGATAGGTAAGTAATATTCATGAAGTTATTCATAGATTCCTATTTAAGGGATTAAATGAAAACATCGTAAACGGAATTGTCAGAAGTTGTCATTTCAAAGAAAAGTCTTAATTTTCAAGTTGAAATAATATTTCTCAAATATTTATATGTGATCTTTTTTATATGAGAACTTTTTTGAAAATATTCATTTATTATACTGTAATTTAATTAATAAAATTTTGCTTTATTCAAGGACAAAGCTTTTATTGGCTTATAACAACCCTTTCAATGACCTATTGAAATGAGGAAAGTAGTAAAAGATAAATTTAAAACTAACTCCTTCTTAGCTTTGCTTTGTCCGAAGATTTGTTTTGCTTTGTAATTTTCCTAAAGAACCAAATTATTGTACCGAGAAGAGCCGAGAGAAGAAGTAATCCTAATATTATAAATAATATTATCAACCTGAAATAAAACATATTCTTTTGCAATCTTCTGAGAAAAATTTAAAACATAAAAAGTAATTCTTTGTTTTAAATTTAAACATAAAACATCATAGTTTGAAATGATCAGATATTCAAATTTTCAATATATTCCAATATATTCATTCAAGTCAAATATTCAAGTCTTAATTTACGGCACAGAATCTTCCTTTAAAGTAATTAATTAATGAAAAAGTACCAGAGAGGAACTACAGTTTCTTGAGGTATACAACATACTCGTCCACAACACTTCAAATTAGGTCGACATCTGCAGTTTTCATTGAAAAAAACGTATATTTTTTCATTACGTATATTCCATTACATATATTCATTACGCATATTTTTAAAATGTGATGGTTGTATAAATGATAGTATTTTCAAAAATCAGCAAGTTAAATTTTCAAATAATTTTTTTTCAAAATACACATCTAACAATATTACTAAATAAATATGATATTCAGCTATTTTAGTTAGAAGAGTTAATCTTTTGTTGCAAATCATTTAATTAATTAATAGCATGACTATGACAAATCTTTCGAATTTTCCATCTTTAATTTATATATACTTATTTCTTTTTTTATTCTTCAAATGATAAAATAGATTTATTTGAATTTACAATCCTTAAATATTTATCTACTTTTTTGGTTTGAATTCGTTACCTAAATTCATATCGTTCATTGCGACCGGATACATTAGCATCTTCGAAAATACACTGAATGAAATCGTTATCATAACCTTCGTATCGGATCCCTCGACTTTCCGGTTGTATTAATAAATCCATGATAATATATAACAAACAACTAATAAGTGAAGCGCTATTTGATCGTTTCTGATGTATTTATGTTTCGTTGATTGTTTAATTTTTCGAACTGAAGCAAAATTAAATTTTTCATCGTTTCTAACAGCAACAAAATAAATCGATGCAACATTAATTTTGCTTGATGTACTGTATATGATAAAGAAATAATGAAAATTTTAAGTTTTAAAATGAGATAAATATTTTAGTTCATTGAAGAATCAGTTAGTTAGCATTCTTCTTTGATATCTTCAGAATATAAAGAATACCAAAGATGAAATATTTACAGGTGAAAACTTATAGATTAAACTGTTAAATTATAAAAAAAATTATATAGGAAAAAATTTTAGTTGAAAAACTTCTATCATAACTTTTACTGTACAAATAAGATGGATGAAAACAGTTGACATTGTTACTTTTATTGATTATGAATTTCGATAGCTTTTAGCGCAATTATTATTAAATAGTTGAAAACTTTTAAATATTAATCATTATGGAGCAGATGATTGCCACATAATTGTAAATGTAAGTGAATGTGAGCAGGCGGAGAAGACATTCATAACAAAAGCAATTCCGTCATAAATTTTGCAGTGTTAAAAAGGAAGGAAAAATGAACAATATGAGATGAAAAAATTATAAAAACTAATTAAAAAGTACAATATTACAATATACTGATAAAAATTGGTGTGATCTTCCCGTGAATGACTTCTCTAAGAAGCATGTGACGTGAAGAAACAGAGAATAAACGACTTCACATAAAAAACGTGTAATGCGAAAAAGCAGAATGAATGACTTCACGTAAGAATCACATAACCGAACTGAGAGAAACTAAATTCTGATTAAGAAAAGAAGAAATTTGAAATTTCATATATTGTTATAAAACGATTACACGTTTTTTTTTAAATTCAATGATTAGCAAATTGGAATTTTGTACAGCAATTTTGCTATTTTAATTCGATCATTTATTCATTATAAATTTTGATAGCTTTTGAGAATGATTGTATTAAGAAAGAGTAAATATTTGAAAAGTTTCTTTTAAAATATTAATGATTATGGGACAGATGATTACTACGACAACTGTAAATGTAAATGAGCGGGCGAAAAATATATTATCCTCAGATATTTATGCATTAGTAATTAGACAGCGGAAATAATGAAAATACGAAAGAGATGAACAAATCTGAAGATAGAGAAAAAATGAGAAAAATAGAAAACAATATTAAAAAGTGAAGTTAACGAGTGTTCGTTCAACCACATATCATTTGATTATTAACCAATCGTCCCTTCCATTTCCTTTTCTTCCTCATTCCCTTGTTTTTTTCTTCACTCCTCATCAGCAATCATATTTAATTTCTTATTTGCTAACTTTGTTATTTCGCTATCGCTGCAAAAGATGGAAGAAAAAGAAAAGAAATTTATTCTTTCGTAATTTCCAGTTTTTACCGATTTCTTAGACTGTCGTATAGACGCTCTTTCAACAAGTCAGCACAAAGTAGGGATATAAATTTTAACATCAAATGCGAGACAAATAAGCAATGGAAGACAGAAAAAAGAAAAAATAAAATTAAAAATGGCAATATATCTTAAATATTGATGAATTTGTTTTGTCGAAATTTGAAATGATCTTGAAACTGTTAAATAAAGTTCATAGCAAGCGATAATAAAGGTTAATTAAGACTAAAATTGAACTTTTATTTGAAATATTTAAAATAAAAAGAAAATGTAAAGGTAATATCTGTCCTGCTAAGAATTACTCTAAATGGAAAGGCGTAAAAAGAGGGGAAACATAAAAAGGTGTTCAGGGAGTGCTTTACTGAAATTCATATGAAATGATAGGGAGGAAATATTCAAAGCGATATGATAAGTTTCTTGAAATGAAATAAAGCAATAATTGTTCATCGTCAGAGGCATCGAATGAAACTACGCAAAACTTCAAATAGCATCACATCAAATTTCTTCTTCATCCTCTCCTTCTCCAAACAGAACCAACAAAATGGGTATGTATGTCTGTAGATATGTATGTGTATGTGTGTGTGTGTGTGTGTATGTGTCTGTGCATATGGTGTATATCTGTGTATATGTATGTGTGTGTATGTATTTTTTTTTTGTTGGTTTATTTCATATGTGTATGTGTGTTTATGTGTGTATGTGTATGTATATGTATGTGTGTATGTCTGTATATGTGTGTATGTGTACATGTAGGTGTATGCATGTGTATGTGTGTATATGTTTGTGTGTACATTCATGTACGTTTTTCCATTGGTCTGTCTGTTACATGTTTGTCCGCATCTTTAAATTTTGTATGTATTTATTATATATATTAAACGGAAAACCGGTTATTAAGGACAGTTTTTCGGTTTTGGCTGGATGAATGAGTGAGCTTTCAGGTAAATATTGTTTGTTTTAGTGAAAAACTTTTCCTCACTATTTGTCGTTTATTTTTTCCGAGAATAAACAAATAAATTCGTTTTGCTTATTTCATTAAAAATATTAGTGGAAGAAAAGATAGAGAGAAAGGTAGAGAAAAAAAGAAAGAGAATGAACTAACTATTCATTTCTCAATCAATTTTGATATAAAGTCGATTTAAAAATGAAAGGATTGTTCATTCGAATGGATTCCATTTTAATTGGAATTGAATTAGATTCTGTAAATTAAATAAAGGCTTCCAAACATTTCAAATAATTATTTACTGAATAGAATTTCTTTTTTTCTTAATCAAATAGTATAACTTGAAATCAAAAATAATTCGATGAAAATACGATATGAAATGTCATATTTCAATATTTGAACATATATTATCGTGTAAAATTTACTTGGAAGTGAACGAATAATAGAATTCAATGATAAAATTAAAATTGAAGGAAATGAATGAATGGATCAATTGTGAAAGTACCGCTGTAATGCACTTATGCTATGCATTTCAAATGAAATAAAACAGTTTATCCGGGAATTAAAATTAGGTCATATCAGATTGCATTATTAGAATCTCATCATTAATTATCACACATTGTTCAAAATTCATAATACTTTAATACTCCCTTCCTCCCATCGTTTGCTACAGCTATCATAAAAAATTAACACGTTTGAAATTTACTGAAATCATGAAAGCGCAATGATTTTATAATATTTAGATTTCAATCATGCAAAAATAAATCAATGATATCATTAAAATTTGAATAGATCAAAAAATTTTTTCAACAGCTATTATTAGCTAACTGCCATTTTACTAACTGTTAGAAAAACTTTACTTATACTTATAACCTTACTTATAGACTTATGAATTAATTGAAATCAATTATGACAGGTAAAGTATTAGGATAGGTCGTATTAATCTATGAAAAACATACATATATAACTTTTACAAAATAGTAAAAATATTCAAATAGTTAAATTCAAAAATTTCAAATAACGCACATTGTTGGATTTGAAGAAATGATGTGATTGGTTGTTAATCGATTAAAATTGATCATCATACAAATTTTTTCGATAGCATAATTAGATTTAATGGAAGTAAAAATAACTGACCATTACTTAACGGATAAAACTTCTCAATTATAAATCATTTCCTAAATATATTTGATAGAAATTTGTAGATGATTAAAAGGTAATTTGATTTGGTTAATTATGTGGAAGAATTGACATTTTATCAGTATGGCATAAATGTCATAACAAGTTTTCCTTCTTCTCTTTCTGCTCCTTTTCAATCAATAATTCTCTAACTTTCAATCTCAATTGATTTGCTTTGTCAGGTAAAATGAGAAAATTTTTATAGTCAAATTTTTTTTCTCTTTTACTCATTTTTACAAGCATAAATAAAAATGAATAAAAGTAATAAATAAAGTAACTTTGTAAATGAGCTTGATTCACTTAAAAGTAATTTTTATTTGTGATATGAAATCAATTTTGTATTTCAATTTTATCCATTTTATTGTCATTCAATGAATAGTAAGATTTGCAAAGATTGTAAAATAACAAATTTTTGGATGAATGATTACAACATTCAATAAATATTATGAATGACAATGAAATGGATAGAATTAAAATACAAAATTAATTTCACATCACAAATAAAAATTACTTTTAAGTATATCAAGCTCATTTACAAATTACATTATTCATTACTGAAAAAAGAAAACCTCAAAAGTGAAATTGAAAAAAAACTTTGGTGAATAGCATTCTAAGCATTCTTTGACTGAATGCACAAATTTTAAACGAAATTCAACCTAGTTGAAATGATTGATTACTTAAAATACTAATATTACTAACTTCCATTTCAATTCCATTAAATTTTTTTATATTTTTGGTGCTGAACATTCTTGATGAAACAGGACCGGTTTTTCAGATTCAGATTTTCACTTAGAAATCATACCTGTTGATTGATTTTTTTGACTTTCAAAATTTTATTAATATTTTTAAAATTTTATGAAAACATAGTAAAATAATAAACATTGTAAAAAGCCTATAAGATTTATTTTTCGAATCATATCTCTCATTTGAAAAATTTTTGTTTTTTGAACAAAACAAAACAAAACGTTTCACTTTTTTGTTCATTTATCAAATATCATATATAAATGTCTTTGCATTAACATTTGCTAAAACAAATTAATGCTTTGTTTTTAAACTTAAAGGATCAGAACAGGTCAACATTTACTAACCAGGGTCATTTTATTTTGAAAGACAATTAAATTAATGATCTGCAATATTTCAAAGAACTTTTATGTTCAGATAGTTAACAGTATTGAAAGCAGTAATTGAGGAAAAAATGACGACCGGATGTGCTTTCCATTTGTTACTAAAATTAAGAAAAAAACAAGAATTAGTTTGTCGCATTATTTAAATTCAACTAATCTGAACATTATAAAATTTAAAAATCTCAAACATGTGAAGAAATTGTTAAACTTTGATAAAGAATAAAAATAAAATGGATTAATACTTGCAAAAGCTTATAATTCAACTAATTCCTCCTCTAACATTTTATTAAAATCATAATTTCCAATTATTTTAGAATTAAAATTCTTACTATGTTTTTTAATAGACGCTTTCGTAATTTTTTTTGCCTTTTAATCTATCGTAAATAAGTAAAATATAATTACTGTTTTAATAAAAGATAGTATTTTTGGGGTATTCTAATATTCCATTCATAATCAACTTGCAGAATGCAATATTTGATCTAATATTTTCTATGATTATATCTCAATTATGCTCACCTATTCTTCTATAAAATAAAGTTAGTAAAATTTTTAAATTTAAATTTTGAGTTATTAAAATTTTAAGAAAATTTGAAATTAACATTTTGGAAAAAAATATTCCATTATTAGTAATTTTTTCTTTAATTTCATTAGATTGAATGTTATTTCATACACTTCCATAGCATTTCACATAATCCTGTACAAGCAGTAATACAAATGTACTTATTTTTCTGTATAATTTTGAAATTTAAAAGTTTTAATTGTGAAATTTATTGAACGAAAATAGTACAGCATTATGAGGAAGGAAAATAATTCGTTGCTGTAGCAAAGTGGTCTATGCTGTTGTGTTGTGCTGTTATCTCCCGAGGATATAATCATTTATCATTTATCTTCTTCATAACACCCAGCGATAATAATTCTAATTATCATCATAATTGTTATCATCATTATGTTGACAATTGCTATTTACTATCCTAATGAAATCATTTGTCAGATTTTTGCTTTTACAATAAAATCATTATCATTTAAATAGTTATTGCCATCATAGTAAAATTATTATCATGTTGACTTTCTATTACGATTAAAATCATTATTACATTAGCAGTTTCACTTATTTATTATATTAATGTTAGTGTTACATTGGCAGTGTTGCTATTCAGTGATAATGTTATCGATGTAAATTATTATTGTTTTTATTAACAGCGAATGGATTGGAAATTTTGAAATGGATTTTGATTTTTCCAGTATTTGACGATCATTTGATATGAATATTAAAATTTGCTAGATGCTAATAATATCAAAAAATGTTCAATTCTTCAAATTTAAATTTATAATTTAAATGATTATAATATTCAGTATTCTTCTTTTATTGAAATTGTTAATGGTATAATCTATCATTGCAAATATTTAAGTTTGCAAAAAGTTTTCATTCATGAATACGTAATATATGTCAATATAAAAAAGATTTACTTCTCCTAATCTCTTCAATTACTGTTTGTAATAAAATTTAAAATCATTTAATTTTTATTAATCATTTCAGATATTTGAGCAAATCATAATTTTTAAATTCAATAATATTACACTTTATTAAAACACTAAAAACAATTGTGGATTATAATTTTTCAGGAACTAGTAGTATGAACAGAATAGAATGTATCGTTGATTTGTAAGAAAGTAACTTTTTTTTTATTCCTTCAATTTTTCACTTTTGCTGGTCAAAACCATTGGTTGGAATCAATTTATACGATCAAAATTAAACTATATAAGTAAATAGTAAATTCTCAAATTCGTTTACTTTTATTTAAAAAATGGTTCAAAAAATTCAAACAGTCTTTATTAAACTTCAAAAAACACGGAATAAATGAAGTCCCGATTATTTTATTTCGCTTTCTTTTGTTGAAAAAATTAACTTTATCATCGATCAATGATCCATTAAAAAATGGAGAAAAATTTTTTTGCTATTTTATGATATTTTTTCATTCTCAAATACGGCAAGAGTAAATTATAGTTTATATTTTATGGATAATAATATGTTCGTATGCAAATTTATAATTGTTGACAATAATAGTTGTATTCGATGGTTGACAGGGATAAGAAAACGAGAAAGGGGAGAGAAAGAAGAGAGAGAAAGACTTTATAAAAGAGGAAAGGCACTTTAATCAGGCCCATAAAATCTTTGTCCTAAAAGGGAACAGAAATAAGTAAAAAGAGGAGAAAACAGGAGGAGGAGGAGGAGAAAAAGACCGGTGAGTACTAAAAATTTGAAATTGAAATGATTTCCTACGAAAATTACGATTTTTCGGGAAATTTCAGACTATTCTCGTAAATTTCTTGGATAGCCTACTGTTTCATTTTCCGTACTCTCTCTCTTCTCTCTCTTAACCCCTCTTTTATCCATTCTAAAAATCAGGCCGTAAAATACGCTCGTAAAAATTGGATAGTTATAGGTTTATGCTCCAAGTTTTAAGAAGAAAAAGATCATTTTAAATCAAGTAGCTCTAAAGACGGGCGGAGTTTTTGCATTTCTTTTCCTATGCAAATTTATGGCCTTCATTTTAAGCCTCATCGAGCGAAAAAATTAAAAAAAAAAAACTTCTCCTCCTTTTTTCCCCTCCCTATCCATCATTTTTACCTCTCCAAATTATTGACAATTTGTAATCATTTGTGTTCCAATCAGATCAATGAATGCACTAACTGATCAAACGACAGTTTAATTGATTATAATTTTGTTCAAAGCAAAAATGAATATCTTATCAACAGGATCGTTTCATATGTTATCAGTTATATTAATTTTAATCATTTGTACCTGCAATCGATGTACTTCCATTAAGTGGCTGTAAGTTTCTATCACTTCATATCTTTTTCTCTCCCTTAATTTTATGAATTTTTCAATATTATTAATAGAAAATTTTAATTTTTAACAAAAATTTTGTTTAATTTCCCAAAACATTCACAATTTACTTGAATTAAATAAGTTTAGCTATTATTCTCAGTGATACAGAAATAATTAAGTCTTATCAAATCTTCAAGATTCGCTCATTCCTGGAATACAGTACCTGCCAATTATTGGTATATGATTGAACCACATTTATCTAAAGAAGTCAAGTTCATGTCAAGTTTACGTTAATTAATTATCTCTCTCTTTTCTACTCCATGAAGGTACAACTGCATAATTGCAATGTAATTCATCAATTTAAAATTTGAGTCTTTCGTAATCAAATTCTCAAAGTTCATTTTTTACCACGTCAATTATAGAAATTCTTCATTGTTGTTTTTTTAAAGCAACTAAACAAAAATTTAATTAATTAAACTGAACAAATCTTTTTTTTCGTTTTATTTTGACGTAGAGAATAGTGTTACTGTAATCCGAAGTATTACTGAAAAAATCTCAAAAGTAAGAAGAGAAATTTATTAGATAGAAAAGGAATCTATTGTGAGGCATTGTTATTTTGTTATCTTTCCATCGTTTATTATTTTTTGGCTGTCAACCAATTATTTTAAATTAGCACCGTGGGATGCTGCGGAATTCTATTTCTACGATTAATTTAGGCGAATGAATTGTAAACGAAATGACTTCGTTTTTTTTCTAAACATATCAATGTTGTTTGGTTAACATAAAATAAAAGCAGTGCGCAGAAAAAAAGCAGCAAAATTCAAATACTTTCATGTAACTTTAAAAGTTCATAGCGTAATAAAACTTGCAAAATCATTTCCTTAAATGAATTCATTGTATTCCATATTCCAAATTACTCTAGTCATATTATAAATAATTTTTAATTCATTCTATATAACATTAATCTTATTCAAGATCATTTTAATCTTATTCTAGATCACTCCATACTATAACAAATACATGGACCGAACCGAAACACTGTCCCAAAAATCAGAATTTACGTAAAAATTATGGACTTGTTGCATATCAGGTAAGTAAGTTGAACAGTTTGCTATTAATACTAGTAATAACGGTAGAACGTTATTATAAGTGTGATTTTTTATTTTTAATCTAAATTTATAATTCGCTAGTGAAAATTTTCAAATTTCATTCAAAACAATGCGATGAATTATAATGACAAAATCTAATAGTAGCATAAATAAAGACAAATTTACAGACCTCTTGAAATTTAATTTATTATAAGGAATTAGAAGTATAAATAATATTGCACCCAAATGATAAAAGATTTCAAATTTACCTCTATACAACAATGTAGGCTCGTATGTGTCGTCGTATATCAGATCTAATGCCTGTCATCATTCGAGCCTCACAAACAACTGTATCCGCATGTCAGAAAGTATTTGCCGATCGTCGTTGGAATTGTTCATCGATACTTCGAGCACCGAAGTACAAATCTGATCTCACGAAAGTTAAGTTATTTCTGAGAAATCCATCTCATTTTAAATTATTATTAGCTGATTTCATGTAATTGCTCATTATATTATGAGTAATGTGAAGCATTGAAGAATTCTATTCAAATATTACTTATGAATTCTATGAAAATTTTCCTACCTCAACTAAATTAAGGAAGTTTGATCTCTTTTAAATTTAAAACATATAAAAATAAAGTTGAAAATTTTCATTCATTTAATTAATGCACTAAATGTTGCAGATTCTGAGTTTGTAGGACCATTGACCTTTTTAGGTACCAAAGAGCAAGCATTCGTATATGCACTTTCGTCCGCAGCACTTACACATCATGTAGCTAAGGCCTGTGTTTCCGGTGATTTACCTTACTGTCCATGTGGCCTGAATTCACCAACTGCATCTACTGATGCTTCTTATAAGGTAATACAATTCAGGCAAGAACTTGGTAAAACTTCTTACAGTATTTGTTTCTTTTAAAAATTTATTTTGAAGATTTATAAAAATTTCTTCTAAAATTTCATTTAAGAATTTTTGTTCACAGTAAATTTCTATTGAATGTAACGTTTCGGAAGCATTCACATTTCTTTGTTTCATCCTTTGAGTGTTTAGTGGAAAGGATGTAGCGACAATGTATTATACGGACAAAAAGTAAGCCGTGAATGGGCAGATGCTTCGTGGCGGAAAAAATGGCGTCCCCGTAACGTAACCGCTCCAATCAGGCGACGTTATCGGGTAATTCTTCAGACTTCAAAAGTTATTGGACTTTTGAAAAAAGCACCATTGACAGATTATTATTTCACATCATTACTAAATAGTAATGACACTTATATACTTTTTTTAATCAAAATATCAAGGAAGACTTAAGAAGGTCAAAAATTTCAACATTGATATGATATCTGTTTTGATTTTATGTGATACTAAGAATGAAAAATGAATCACATATTAGATTAATGTTTTGTAGGAATTAATCGATGATTGGGCCTACATTAATACCGATTTCTCGGCGCATAAATCAATCACTGACCTTTCACCGCGAGCACGAATGAATGAGCATAATAATGAAGTTGGTCGCCAGGTATCTATTATTTTTAAATTATCAAATTATTAGCTTTAACAATAGTTCATATTAATTTGGCTTTTAGCACATTATTTTTGATTCTTTACTTTTAGGAAAGACCATGCGTGAACTTCATATTTAATTAATCGTTAACCTTCGCAAGGACAAAATGAACTAACAAAAAGAAAAGGAAAATACTGTAAACTAGCACAATAACATATAACTACTTCTTCAAAGCATATTTTGCTACAGATATGTTGAAGAAGGAAACCATTCCTATAACTTTTTTATTTTTCTTTTCGAATAATCTTTTTATTTAATTAAAATATAAATTTCTTTAAGATAACACAAGAAAGTTTGTACCGAAAATGCAAATGCCACGGTGTGTCAAGCAGTTGTAATGTGAGAACATGCTGGAATACCCTGCCTGATGTTTATGATATAGCTTTGAAGTTTGCTATTTTATTTATTTAAATTTATTTTATTTCCACACAACCATTACATGTAGTAAGTATTTTAAATGTTACCGTCATCATATATTTTAACTTTTGTTGCATTTATTGCATGCGCTCTCTTCGAAGAATAGTCGTAATTTTTATGATATTACGAATTCTTTTCTCGGATAACTTCAAGCAGAATGAATGTCTTAATGATTCCATCAAAAAATTTTAACTTGTCAAATCTAAAATTTAAAGAAGACATTTTTTCATTACTATTATTATTAAGGTTGAGAGAACGCTATATGGAAGCATCACCATTATCAGAATTGTTGGCGCAATCTGAATATGCTGATAAGGCTATACATGGTGAATTGTTGTCAAAACAACATTTGGTAAACGAACTATTTTTCTATTAATTAGCATTTCTTAAAATCAAATGAGAGAGTGAGAACATGAGGAATTCTCATTAAAAAAAAAATTCTCATAAATATTTTTAGTACTTTCATTAAAATAAATTGCAACCGTAAAAACTCATAAAATCTCAACAACTAATGAGAAAATCTTCTCAGCATTATTATCTTCAACAATTACATTTACACTGCTCAAACTAAGCCCTAAGTGCTCTATCATTTTGATTTTATTTTCATTTTCATGAAATTTTATCAATTGGTAGCTTCGAACAATTGTTTTCCAACTGCTGAAATTACTGAAATATCTGACAGTATTTCTTGTTGTTTTTAAATTTCAGGTTTATCTACGAAATTCACCGGATTATTGTGTAGAGGATAACAGGACAGGTTCATACGGTACAGTAATGAGGTGAATAAATTGTTTTTCAATTTTTTAATTTAAGCACGGATGGTCCCGCATTAC
>UPTC01000237.1:0-18351 GCA_900537255.1 Acanthocheilonema viteae | reverse complement strand
ATCGAGAGGTCCCCGGTTCAAATCCGGGTGCTCCCTTCCTCTTTGCAGCTGTGATTTCCATTTGGATGACATGGACACTGATCAACCCCCCCTCCCGAGAACCTTTATCCCCTTATTGCAACTACACATTTTAATTACTTGCAGTTCTTCGAACTATGATATCCGAATTAAACAGATTGAATCGTGATTTTGTAGAGAATGTAATCTAACATCGCCGGGTCCAAACAGTTGCAGTAGTTTATGTTGTGGACGTGGATATTACACTAAACAAATGCTCGTTGAAGAACAATGTCAGTGCAAGTATGTGCATTGCTGTTATGTGAAATGTAAAACATGCAAATATCTAGTTGATAAGTATTACTGTAAATAAATGTTATCCTCAGTTGTCTGCCACAGAATCATAAATAAAGTGATCATCACATTTTTATTACGGAATTAAACAACTGTACATAGATCAATAATATAATGGAAAACACAATTATTTTCGAGGTGTGGGCGTATATCCCAACTTATCCTTCTTTTCCTTTTCCAAGTCTCCACCTAGATTATATCGCTCCTTAATTTCTTCAAGCCTTTCTTTCGCCTTATCGGTATCCATCCTTCGGTACGCCTTTGTCGCCTAGAAAATTATTAATTACATAAATTCATGCACCTGCAAATTACTACATTTAAACGCTAATCTACGCTTTCATTTTTTTTATTTTTAAACGCTAATCTATCACCAAACATCTCACTATCAAAAAACTCTGAAACCTTCTAAACCTCAAAAATTTACGTAGCTAAACATTTTTTTCAAAAAAATCTGATTACTGATAAACTGAAATGCCTGACCAACCAATATCGTTAAAAAAATCTCAATAAATCCAGCAAAAAAAAGAATCATCTAAATTCAGCATGTTATATTCTCAAAACTACAAAAAATAGTAGACAAAACCTGCACATACCTGATAATATAATACGACGAGATATCGATTCGATACATTAAAGCCAGATAAATGTTCACAAGCATTTTTAGCATCAAAAATATCTTCATAAACTACAAATGCTGTTCCACGTGTTTCAGCTGTATTACCTCTGAAAAACTGCATTGTAATACAATAAGTGAAACGGCAAAAAGAGTAAAGATATACTGCTTTCGAAGTTTTAACACATATAGAAGTAATCTAATCGTGCTAATATATTTCTTTAACATAGCTAAATAGCACCTAATCTGTGCTACATCCAAATTAGATGCTTATGATGTATTATGTCATAGAAGAGATTTGTAAAACACAAAAAAAAATTGAAAATGTAGGACAGTAACGAAAACTTATTCGATGTAGAAGAAAACATCTCAAGATAAGACGAAAAAAAATGACTGAGACAATTTTTCAATCACTTGAGATAAGGACTACAAACAACTACACGAACTGATCGCGTTAGCTCATAAGTGCCGGAATATACAATTTCTCTAATTCATAACAAAGTTATACACATGAACATAATGTTTATAATTCCAAAAAAAAAGATTAGAACGAACAAACTTACACTCGTATTTGACGTACAGCTCCGAATTTTCCGAAAATATCATACATTTCTTCACTGGTAATTTTGTATGGTAAATTCTTGACATAGAGAATTCGATTAACTTCCGGTGGTAACTTTTGATTTCGTCCTCGATTTGCTAGTGCCATGAATTGATCGATTCCTGAAATTCAAACATTTGTTCCGGAAATCAATGTCCGAATTCTGCGTATCTTTCACCTGTTACGACACGATTTTATCCTATAAAACGCATCCATTTGCGTATTTGAAATACAATCCAAAATTCTCTGGACTACTATTTATGAATAACCTTTACCAAACAATTTTTTCATCATTAACTTTTTTCGTCGGATATTTATGTAACCAAATACGCGAGATGAAAATATACAACAGATTCCAGTACAGCTTATCAGACCTCTCCATCCCTCGTCCCACCTTTCTACCTCCCACTATCGAATTCCGCCAACCTAACCCGTAGGCCTGAGATCGAATTGCAAAAAAAGGAACATTTCGCTGCATACAATCCAACCCACATATCCTGTTTTAGCTTATAAATTAATTACAATTCCGTACTCCTTGCTAATTGGTGATGGTAACTTTGTTTGATACATTGTGTTTTAAGCAAATTAAATAATCAAGTCACGTATTTTAATGTTTTTCAAAATGAAAAGTGAAAAATAAACAATAAAAAATTCTTTGTAATAAGTAAAAGAACGAATCATAATTCGGAAGATGAGGCTGTTCAATGGTACTCACTTTCCATCGAGCTACAGTTTGTTAGCTGGATTGATATCAAAAAGTTTTTTTTTTTCCAAACATTAAGAGTAACAAATTATTTTTAAAACCTCTCCGAAATATGACCTAGTCCACAGGGTCAATTAATTTCGAATCTTCGAAAAAGAATAAAAAGAATAACAGGTGGATATGAAGAGCATTTAAATCTTGCAAATGACCACGAATGTAAACATAAAATACTATGACAATTTCTGTTCTAATCGTATTAAGAGGATAACGATAAATGAGTAGATGATATCGAGATCGACAATTAAGGGTGAGATTTCTGGAACCATCGATCAAGTATCATCTCGAAGTAGGGAAAAACATTTAGACACTAGTCAGTTTTTCATCTATATCATCCATAATAGCCTTCAATCGGTGATATTGTTCTTCCGACAAACTAATACCTTTACGTCCCGGTTTCAATCCACCGCTATCCTGAAAATCTGCCTTTTTCGTGATTTCTAAAAATCATAATAAAATAGCATTAAAAAGAGGCAAAAATTGAAGTTATCAAATGTTAAAGTATAGTTTGTAATATCCACGCTTCTTACAGATAAAAATTTGTTTTTTAGCTTAGAAATAATTATATACGCAAAATATTACCAAGTACTCACTCTCAAAATGGTTTGCAAAAACGAAAAGAAACTGGAAGTCCCCAATTTTTACTCTCAGAATTAAACATTTATAAACTGCAACTTACTCGTCCTTAAGATTAAAGAAAAAGGTAAATATATTTATCTTTATCTTTCTGCAGCATTTCTTTTTATCTGATGAAAATCTATAAACTATCCTGCCCTAACTTTTACTCTCAATTTTTAAAATTCGCTATTCATAAATGTAATGTATTTTTAGCCTGTGTATTGGAAGAAACTGAAACAATGAAATGCTCAAGAATTTAAAAAGGAAAAAAAAAAGGTAAATACTAGACGAATAATTCACGTTGGTCTGTAGCTGAATATACAATCGTGTATTTCCAATTTTTAATTATAGATCGAAAAAAGCATTAATATTGCAGGAACAGCTCTACCTTATCTTGATAATATTCACGAATATCAATCAAAGCTTTGCCTTTAAAGGATCGGACCGATACAAAACGCATTTTGCCCAATTCGAACATCTACAATTAATTTTCATAATAACTGAAGAAATCTGTAAATAGTCAATAAAAAATTTGTGTCGCTATCTTTAATCTCTTCTCCTATTCAAACAAAAAAGAGCAGCATTTCAAAAAATACCATAGAATTCGAATTTCACAAGTTACTATTTATTTTTTTTTAAAGTTACAAACAATCTGGATTCAAAAAAATTGCCTTTTCCATAAAAACAAAAGCTTTTCATTTTACATTTAAAAGCTCTCCTTTCCAGTGTTTTTTACATATAACGCTAAATAAGTTACGACAAATCAGATTACTATAATTTTATTTTTGAAGCCAAAAGAAGTACCTCTTCACCGTCAGCATTCTTGAAGCCGCCACTATTACCTTTACCTTTTTTCAAGGGAGTTTTGTCGATAATGCTTTCATCGGAAGTGCTATTCTGAACAAACATAACAACTACTCTTATGTTGTTAATAATTTGATCAACTGATAATTTGGGAAAAAGGCTCATCTATTTATTTCTACCAATATATAAGTCAAAAAAGTAATACTTTATCCCCTCCTACACATTAGTTTCAGAATATCGAACTTTTTGGAATCCTCACTTCATGTTATTTTTGATCTAAGAAAAGATCGATATATAAAATTTTCAGGATTAAAACAGCAAGGATCATAGAAAGCACCCAATAGTGTTTCTAGAAAACGGTATCCATAAGCGGTAGCTATTTCATGGAAGGCATACAATGAATCCGTTGAGGCTTGCAAAAATAATAACTCTGAAAGATAAGTTTTACAAAAATTTGGAGATTAAAGGAAGAAACAAAAGTGGCACTTCTCTTGCACGTTTCGTCTCCTTCCTCTGAGCTTTTTTGCTCTCAGCGTCGGAACTTTCGGAATCAGACATTCTTGCACGTCTGAAAATTGTAACGATGAAGTGAGAGAAAAAGAAAGCGTGATGTCGTGAAACGTTAAAGAACGGAACGAAATAAATCAGAAACAAAATGGAAAAAAGCCATAAATACCATCATCCCATCAGATAAGCGATTAGGTAAATCGCAAATCGTAAACAAACCGGATATGCGAAATGGATCGAAAAGTGGGGTCCCACGCGGTGAGGAGTGCTTCAGGTATTCCTGATACGCAGTTCAAAGCACCGAGGGTCCGTATTGCATCACATTGCGGATGCAAACTAAAGATGAATTCGTACCTCACAAGCATTTGGTTAGGACTGTCATCTGTCCACTCTAATGTTTGTCGTGTTGTTTCGATATTTTTTACTATCATCCATTATCTCTCCTATAATGTTCGTACCGATTTTTTTCCGATTTTTAACCATCACATACTGTTTTGTGTTTTGTTATTTTATTCCTCTCTCATACGTTGTTTTGTTGATTTTATCAAAAAATTAGGAGTTTGTTGTCTTCCGTGATGTATGATTGATCTACGGTTAAAGTAGCAAAAACTTATCTCTTAATCGAATTGTATAAGTAATGTTTTGATTTGATTGTTCCAAAGGAGGAAGATTATTAGGATCCTCTGAGTAATCTGGAAACAATCATTTAGTCATTTTGATTTGAATATCCAATATTGACTATAAAAAAAATACCAAATTTTGTGCATTGTATATCCATATCATTTTATGCTTACATCTGTCATATTCATTTTGTTAGACAATCATTACCAATAGTTTGGAATTTGAATATTTTAAATTTCAGATTTAATTAGTTGTTTCCTTTTCGAATAGAATGATGCTTGAGGAAGAAGATACGACTCCTTTGGGACAGTTAAAAGCAACACATCGAAGGGAACGCAAAGAATTACAGTGTAATTTACCAATTTTACTTCATTTATTTTGATTTTCAAGTTTTTCTTTTTGAAAGATTGACAAATTTTTTTCCACTTGATTTTTTTTTTGATTACACTTACCTCCAAAACAAAATATTGCTGACACACTGTTGACTGTGGTGAAGAGTAGTGGGGGAATTGAGCAAATATTACTTTGAGAGACAGTGATGTGATCGATATTAACCACAATTTATAGTTTGCATATATTTCAGCTAAGATAATGAGCATGAAACATTCGATTGCAAAAAATGATAAGAAGCGAAAGAAAGAAATAGTTGCAGAGATAACAAAAATGGAAGAAGAAATGAAAAGACGCCATGAAGAGGTCTTTCTATTCTGATTTATTGTCAACAATTACAGAACAAATATTTATATCACTATAATAATATTCTAACATGCCTTCGGTAATTCTCTGAATAACTAAACAACAACGCGAATGAATTTTCAATCAATACTCTGGACGATACTATCAATCAAATAAATGTATTTTTCATTTGTTGGATTTTTCAAAGTTGTAATTTGCAAAAAAAAGTTCAATTTCTGAGCTTCCTAAATTTGTGAACATGAAAGCGAAAATTATTGTTAATACGCAAAACCACTAGTTTTATTATTTGGATACATTAACTAAAATGACTATTTAACGGCGAGATGCTCATTTTAGAATATTATCTCTATGCTTTGTGCATGACCAATGTCATTTCACTTGCTTGCATTGTACGGCAATTTGTTTTATTATATAATTTTGAGCCGATATAACTACAACGGAAGCTGACGTATAGTGACGAAGTATTTAAGAATCGGCACAGAATTTTAAAAACAAATGAAGTTAGATTAATACAAATATAAAAGTTCAATACTTTTTAGGAATTATATATTATAACATGGTGAGGTATTGTGTTGTCACAGGAAATTTTTTAGGAATTAACGGAATTAAAATCATCATCTGCAGAAGCATCTATAGAGCCAGTTGTTGTGGAGCAATATCAGGAAAAAGAAAAAGAGCCACGCATCTCAAAAGCTCAAAGAAGACGAGTAAGTTATAGTAATTTTGCTGGAACAATACTATGTAGAATTTTCTTGCTAATCACATTGTTCTTTCCACTTTTCAGTTTTTTAGTCAGTATTTTATGATATCTGTCAAATGAAATAAAAGTTAAATACTTCTTAGGAATTATATATTATAACATGACGTGGTATTGTGTTATTTTGCAAGTTTCGTAACCTAACGAAACTTGCAAAATTTTTCTGATGGGTTCTACTTCTTTCAAGTTTTGATGAACTTTTGCAACTGCAGGAAAACTGCATGCTATCTTATAGTTTATGAAAGCATTGCGATGTGTTTGACATTCCAAAAGTAAAAATTTAGACGTTTGAATTTCACAAACTAAATTGCAGGAAAAAAAAGCCGAACTCAATAGGAAACGGGAAGAAGCGGTAATGCAAGCCAAGATTGATGCGGAAAATGCACCTCGTATGGTTTTTTTTTTTTACTTTAAGACTTTCAACTATTTAAAAATGGAATTAATAAAAGCCAGTAGTTTTATTCTCTTTGTATTTAAGAAAATGGTGGTCACCACCATTTTCTTAATAAATATAAAGGAAAAAAGCAGTGTCATACAGTGTTTCATTTTAAATAATGTCACACTGTTTAGAAGGAAACATTTTTTAATTGAATTCAATTCTGAAGTATCCTTAGGGAAACTCGAAAGTGAAGCAATCGAACGACAATTAATGGATCGTGGACTTACGATATACAACATTGAACCCGATGGTGATTGCTTGTACAGTGCTATAGCACATCAACTATCATTGGTTACTTCACATCAGGTGCCTTTATCAATCACGTTTGATCAGTCTTTTTCAGATCCAATAAATATATTCAGATAGTAAAATTCAAATGAAAAATTACAGTTTAATTGATCAAATGGAAATTTTTATTTCAGTTTAGAGGCGCAGATATTCGTCAAAAGGCTGCTGTTTACATGCGAACACATAAAGATGATTTTCTTCCATTTTTAGCCGGTGATAATGAAGAGGCAGTAGATGAGATCGAATTTGAGGAATATTGTATGAAAGTTGAGAACTGCTGCACAGACGGTGGTGTTTGGGGCGGAGAACCGGAGGTAATTTTAGATTTTCAGTAGTATTTGAAATGCGGACACTTTTGACCTTATGACCGTAACAATGACATTACCAGCAATGACAGTTATGATCATATAAACAATGTATTCTAAAGCAAAAATAATTTGATATATCGGGTGGAAAGCAGAATATTTCCATGTCAACGTTCTTGTGATTGGCTTTTACTAGTTTAAAAAAGAGAGCAACCTAACTCTCCGTTATTTCTGCTTAAGATTATTTTATCTGTATTAATAGAATTAGAGTCTTTTGTTGTGATTCATTTTTGTATCGTACATGAAATTTGATTTAGTTTCATTATTATAGCTTCGAGCCATAGCTTTTGCACTAGAAAGGCGAATTGAAGTAATTCAGCCGGGAGGACGAGTTTTGTCTTTCGGAGAAGAATACAACGACAGAAAACCTCTCATTATTACGTTTCATCGGTTTGCCTACGATTTAGGCGAACATTATAATTCGACTGCCCCAAACGCTGTCACTGTTTTTCCCGAATTTTAAGTCTGATTTTGATACGAAATGGATACCGCGAAGGAATCTGATCGGAATAAATCTATTAATTCATGGCATAGTGAAATTTTGTGTTTATTATTATCGTAACATCGATTAACGTATTACTAACTCTAAACTGTGCTTCTGTACCGGTTTATATGCATGAGTGATAAAAATTAAAATTGTTTGTTTTATACTTCAATTTTTACATCTGTTACCGAAAGGCTTTCTTTGTGCATATAATTGCAATTTTTATTGATTTATGTGCCATGAATAATTTCATGTGGAAACTTGTTAGTAAATTTGTCCACTGTACTTAATATATTTTAAATTCTGTGCACATCGTTTGGGATACCTAAGCTTTTTATTGAAAGCAGCAAAATAATTAGCTTTATTGTTCCTTATTTCACTTCTATTCATTGATGTATAAGTATTATTGAATGAAAGATCCTTTCCAAGGTTATTTCACAGTTCGATTCTTTTTAGCAAGTTGATGGCACAAAATATCACAATGGAGATGAAGACAACAATTTGAATAGCATTCTCTTAATTTCTTCCATTTGAATTCCGAAATGCAGTTTACATATTTGTAATCTGAGTTATTTCTTATATAATCTGATTACGGTTCCGCAAGAACATTTAAATTATTTATAAAAAATAGACAAAACGTTCGGTTTTTAGAGTTTCTGTCCAATAAATTTCATGGATTGGGATGATGAAAGTCCTTTCTTCAATCTTTACCAAAACATTTGTCTCATATTTCGTCGTCTATTGCGAATTACACTAAATTGGTTCATGCTAATGGTTACTGGCAAAACGGAGCTTGAAAGAATTGTAAGAATATTTGCATATATCGTCGAAATATGAAAATTTTATACAATAGACTTTATTAGAACTGAAAAATATAATATTAATAAGAAGAATATAGTCCAACAAAACGATGAGATGGTACGAAAATTGAACTTTAATTAGACACATTTAACCATTTTAGCTGACTTGGGAAGTCGGTAATCGCTGTCGGATCACAACAGAAGTGGAAAAACTCATTGATGAGGGAGAGCTACCAATAATGCCGAGATTTTGGAAAGCTGGACAGGAAGATAAACTTGTTAGTTTAGCTACCAAAACATTTGTTTCATATTTCATCGTCCATTGTAAATTACATTAAATTGCTTATTCTAATGATAACTGGAAAGCGGAGCTTCAAAGAACTGTGAAAACATACAAATCTATTGGACAGTTTTTGAAAGTTCATTTTAATTGAACCATTTGTAACTGTATATTTTTGTTTACTCCTATTCCATTCCTACTTTATTTTTTCCAATCTAATTTCCATTTTCTCATTTTTTGTAAGAGCCTTTTGATATTTAATATGTAAGTATTCCCTTGCAACATTATTAAAAATCATTACTTTAGGCAACAGAAATTGTTATGGGATGCTGTTCAGAAGTGGATAATGAACAGTTTGAAGAGATGAGAGATGTACTAAAGAGATCATTAGGCCAAATACGTGGCTATCGAGAATTATGTGATCATGTCGAGGAAATGTGTAGAGAGAAGTATGATCCTAAGAATGAAGCTCATGAAAAAAGGTTTAATTTTACGCCTCTTAGAGCATTATACTTGAACTATATATTTTTTCCTATGTTTGTAGATTGCTGAAATTATGGGAACTTTTAATGCCAAAGGAAGATCTGGAAGCTAGGTTGACGGATCAATGGCAGAAGATCGGATTCCAGGCGAGGAAGTTTTTCTCATCAAATTATGAGTTTCAGATTAGTTTTACTCTTCTTTTGACAGAGCGCACATGAAGGTGACAGCAAATTAGACTATTAACCTTTAGCTTCCATTTGCTTCTATTTATTTGAATTTTTTTAGCTATCTTCGTTTACGGTAGCCAACTTTCGACTTTCCTTGTTTTCTGTTGAAAATGTTTCAGAAGCATACATAACAGTAACTTGACTAATTTGTACTTCAGTATATCGAAATATCAAGGACTGGGTTATAAAATTATAAAAGATTACGAGTAACTTTTTTGAAGTGTTGCAAATGGAACAAAAACTTTTAGGGTCGTGACCCAGCGACTGATTTCCGAGGTATGGGAATTCTTTCGCTAGAACAGCTAATTTTCTTAGCTCAGTACGATGTCGCACATGCACAGTCAATACTTTCCCTTTCAAATCATCCTTTGTATGGGTAAGAAGAAATTTTTAATTGGAATCTTTAACTGTTATTTTCCATCAAATCTTTATATTTTTAACGACCCCATATTCCTTGTCTTTGTAAGGGAGTGAAATATTGTAGTCCACTGAAAGGGGAAGCGGGAAAATGGCCTTTTTTTACATTTTTTGAAAACTATAATCCCTTCCAGCTTTCCAATGGCAATAACGGGAATCAACCTGACTGCTTTGGTTAAACGATTACTACAGAGCGATGCACTCAAAATGCACTTCTACAATACTATTTGTGGTACACCAACAATCGACAATTTCCATCATGTTTTTTGTACGTTGTCTGAAGTATATTACTTGCATTTGAAGCAACTCAATTCAACTGTTTGTATCTCGCTTGTACGCTTATTAGATCTGATTCAAATTTTATATTCGTAAAAAAACATTGATTTCAGGTCAAGTGTTCAAACTGTTTTGTGCATTTTGGACAAGAAGAAAACCGGAGCTGATCTACTTCAATAAAGTTAAAGATGATTTTGAAGCCCAGTTAACGGTCCATTTATGTTCAGAAGAAGCCAATTTGGATAAGTTAGATGTAAGATTTTTTACATAAGCGATATTCTTTTTACATAGACCTGCTAAGCATCCTACCTAACTTTAAAAGACTCTCATGTCGAAGTTAGATGATTCCAAAGCACTTCGAATGGAAAACAAAAAGTGCTCAGATTGAATTGAGTCTAATGACAGTGCCCACTGAGCAGTACATTATGCAATCTTTCAATGCAACATGTCATTTTTAGCAGTTATAAATTATTCATCAGTTGTGAAACAAATGATATGTAACAAAGCTCTGAAATTCATCAAACCTCAGATAATTGAAAGCTGTGGAACGCGCATTGTTTATCCTATCAAAACTCTCCTCCTAAAGAATTATTCTTTAAAACGTACTATCAAATTTGCTATTAAACTGAAGTTGAATCAGGCTTCCAACAACATGAGACTCAACTACCCAACCTCTTAAAGGAATACGGTTTCTCGCAACGACGTTCCATCATGATTCGCATAAAAGGCAATCCAGTACAAACGTCCGAAACAAGTTCAAAGCTCATATATTAGCTGGCTAGACCACATACCATTCAACCAGTGACTTAAACTACTGACCACTCAAAGGTATAGTTTTAAACCAATTTAGTTTGTTTGAAACTTCTGCAAACCACCTCCTCACCACGATGAGCACTGTACCAAATAGATATGCAAAAGATTTGTTCCACTGCAGTTTTGAAAGTTAGAAAATTCATTTCTGTATACAATGTACGGGCAATAATAGAAAAAGTACTAGAGTGGAAGAATTATAAATTTAAAAAAAAAATAATGTAACATGAATTTAAAGGGGATAAAAGGAAGACGTAAAACAAGTTGTTTCTCAGCGCTACAGCCAAAAGAAAAATATTTCAGCATGGGAACTTCAAAAGTCCCTCTGCCTTCCATGAGTCACTCAAATTTAATCTAGTACATTTCGCAGTATCATTCCATCACCATCGTTTTTTATTCATTTAAAGCCGAGCTTCAACTTGATTGGCGCCCTCATTGTTCCACCTTTATTCAGTATCGCTTGTTGCTCACTTTTGGTTAACATTTCTCGTTCCTGAATCAGCGCATTTCGTTCCATCTCCAGTTTGCTCTTCGTTTCCAACATTAATAAGCGTTCTTGTTTCTGAAAAAAGGTTTCAAAATAACCCAAAACTACATAAACACGATACACACGAAAAAAAAACGCCTTGAAAACTAATAAAACCCATGTTCTACCCGTAACTATAAATACAAGAATGTATTGAAACCAACTGCCCAATCAGGATTCTAAAAAAAGCTCATATTTGAATGAACATACTGCTCGTCAGTAGTACGAATTCGTATACTTCGCTTTGGCGTTGCAACAGTTTATCGGCCAACGGAACACCTACTAGTAGTTTGCCTGTTGTATCCCAGCGATATCACGCAGCAGTGTATGACCAAGTACTGTGCAAGGTGTATGCACATTATGAATTTCCTCCCGAAGTACCACTATTCTTTGTGGACCCCTTTTGCGTCAACGAAGAATAGTGGTTGCTAGTCAATAACAGCTGATTTAATTATTTATAAGTAATTCAAAGTAATTCAAGTAGCTGCTGCGCGACTGATCTGAGCTGAAATTGTACAATAGCCTGAAACATGGCGATAACGGAAACTACATCACTCATTGTGTTAATCTAACTGTATGTCTGATGTAAAGCATTTTAAACTTTACCAATTTTTTCTCCGTTTCCTCCAGTTCTTTCATTTTCTTCTCCAAACTTTCTTCAAGTTCTATGCACCGCTTTTTGGATTCTTCCTGTAAATATTATTTGAATAATTTGAGTTCAACCCAATTCAACCCATCCAAATATTCAACAATAGCTGTACCATTATCAAAACAAGGAAACGAAAAGAAAAGCTTCGCCTTTGCTCCTCAGTAATTTATTGAAGCATTTTCGACTAGGATTTTATTTTATCATTCTTAAAAATTTTAATCTACATAAGGGAATTGGATTACAAAGTAATTTTTCCGAACCATTCTTTATGCAAGATGATAGTTAAAAAGTTATATTCTCTAATTTACTGAAAACCACAAAGAGTTTTAGCTCACCTCTCTTTTTCGACTTTCTTCCACTTCATGCATCATTTCCTGCTCAATCTGCGAACGCAATCTCGATTCCAGATCTGCGCGTGCCTTGGCAACGCGTTCCTGCACCAACGATTCCAAATCAGCTACTCTTGCACTCACCTACAATGAAAGCGTCTCAAGAAAAAAGGAAAAGTTGTCTTCATCGTTCAGAAAATTTGCAAGCTTTGCACCGCAGTGTGATGGTAACCGATAATTTAAAACAAAGAATCGAAAAGAAAGAATCTGGTAGTTCCAAACAACAGAGCGAAGTATGCAAATTTTCTAAAATAGACATATGCTAATTACAAAATTAAGATCTAATTTTAAAAAATACCATTGATGTGGTCGGACTCCATAAATGAATCCTTCCAGCTAATTAGCGGCCGCAAGGTGCACACACAAGACAGCCTTTCTCCATTCTTCAATGTTCTTTTTTTGTGTGACACCTAATATGGTGTTAACACGAAACGTAGCATAAACTAACTTGTTAAGAACCCGAACTATAAATAAAAAACCGGGAATGCTTACATCCGAAAGCAAAGATTTGGAATGAAAAAAATTATTTCAAGTCCACTTGTTTGGAACTTCCAAGATTCAAATTCTTCCAGCCCTAACCTGTGTACCAAAAAACATATTTGCTTTACTAAATAATCCCATTCACTGAATATCATATGCAGGTTCCAAGTAATTTTTCTTTTTAATATTTTTAAAAAGAAAAATTACTTGGAACCTGCATATGGTCACGAAAATGAGTTGCAATAATATCACTAATTAGGTCCAAAATTTTCAGAACAAATCAGATGCAATCTATTGATAGTAAATAACATTTGATAATTAAAACTACCGCAGTAGCAATTAAATGAAAACAAAAATCTTTCCAAAGATCATTCAGCGGCTGATCATATCTTACAATGATAATCAGAAATAACTCGGGAATCTAATTTTTCATAATTAATTGACAACTAATGATGACACGTACAGAAATTCATAAATATCCTATGAGCAAAATAGAAAAAAATTACCTGTTCAGTAACCCGTGCATCCAACCATTCCTTAGCTGCTTGACTCAGTTGCGATGCATCAAACTTCACCCCAGCTCCTAATTCGCTTACTAACGCTCCTAACGATGTGGATGGTGAATTTGAATTAGCATTTCTGAAAACAAGCGTCACGATTAACATTAAACGTCGAACACAGAATGATAAGGATATGCACACCTATTAGAAGCTTTCGTTATCACTTCACTGAAAATATTCCACTTGAGGCTAATATCATTTCAAAAAAAAGAATTTCTCTTATCCCGCAATTTACTCAATGCAATACACTGAATGTCCAATCCCGGTAATGGATGATTCTCAGTTCATAACTTAAAAAAATTAAATTTGCAAAAATCAACCACAACTGCTATATTATTTAGATTGCTCCACTTTTTCGGTTTTCTACTAACATTGAACAATTTCCTACCTATCCCAAACAAAACGGCTCTGCCATTTTCTGAAGAAAAGGTTTTCTTGACCCAAGATTCTTTGATTACGAGAAACTAAGCATCAAAATAATATTTCTCTCTACTCAGCTGAAAACATCCAGACATCGTTCCAAATCACAATAACACTTTGAAATGAACAATTCCAAGAGTAAAACTTATTTGATTAAGGCAGATACTTCACGGCACATATTTTACTCGTTATTAAAATTTTTTCTCAGTATTCAGAAGAAACCTTAACAATGAGTAAAATCAAACTCTTCTCAGTATTGAAATGTCAATTCTTTACGTTAATATTTTATGATGCACTACACTCAGTAAAAAAATACTAATACAGCTACGCTCCAGTATGAACCATCAATCTCATTATTGCTACATGCTCTAAATCTTCTAAATTTTTCTCTAAATCTTTTAAAAAAAAAATTTCAACTTCTAAACCTCAAAAAACATAACCTTTCGAACATTATCTTAATACGAATTAATGAGCATGAGAAAGCAGAACGAAGAGAGAGAAACTTTTAAGTACAAAAAATGAAATATTATCGTTCCCCACTTATATTAAAATACTAAATACTAATACTAAACAAAATTTCAATTTACATACTCACAGTAAAATTTATATTATCAATTTCTCACACTATGTCAGTTCCACTCGACTTACCCGCGTTTTTCTCTTTTCAACAAGGATTCGATTTCATTATCTGAAGCGGAATGGTCTGAATCACGTCTTCGCCGACGATCCTTATCTTTGCGATAACGTCTATCGCGATCACGACGGTCATCACGTGAACGAGAACGTGAACGACGTCTACGGTCACGCGACCTACTGCGTGGCATTACTTTCTGGCTGCAATAACTGCACAGTTAATTAATTCCATAAAGTTTTTGCTATCTTCCTTTTAATATTCAGGCAGCCACTTGAACAAATTCTCACCAATAATTTGAAAGACTATTGCTAACGAAAATACGGCGCTAAATATAATAAGCTACAGACAATAGAATTCAACCACTCACTTCCAATCAGAAATTCTGCATTGGAGAAATTATTGATTACTCGACTTTAAAAAGAAGAGATATGATATCAACTATCAAAAACAACAAGTCACTAAAATTATTCAGTAAGATTATTCTGATCAATAACCCATGATATTCTCCCGAATTATTGGCTTGTTTTGGCTTGCGATTATCTGGGTTAACACTAACATTAGTGATTTTCTAGCTTAATCCAAGATGTTGATTCATAATTGTTTAAATATGCTACTTCTATGTATTTAAACAATTACAAACCGCTTTGCATTAGTGAACTGCAGCCTGAACTGATCAAGAAAAGTGCTATAAATAAATACATACACAATAATTCCAAAACCTCCTCCAATGATACCGGTATCGACAATGTTCTTTAGAGTGATTTCGAGAAAGAATCTACTTTAAGTATGGAAAGTATAGTTGTGTCGAATCCCACTTTCTTCTAAGCACCAATTCATCTTGACCCCTAAAAACTCCTCCACCTACCAACAACGACAACACTAACGAACTCAATAAATGCCACAGCGAAATGCCACGCGCTAATGCCTAATCTTTGCCAATACCGTAACACTTCATTAACCTTTAAATCGAGCGTTCTGAGATCTTTCCAACGAATTGCAGCTCTCATGCCTGTTTGAAACAGATGAATGGTGCATGGTAATCTGAGTGTCGTTGAAATTATTGATAAGTTTTGCATATAGACTGGTTTAGTGCCAACTTCAAATAGCTATTAAGACACTTCTTGAAACATTGAAATGCTTTAATGACATTTCCACGAGAGAGAATTCATTCGAGATATTATCATCAATGACTCATCTCGTTGATTCCTTACTTGTAGATCATGTTCCCTCTCTTTCTAATCAATCAATTATATTCCCTTAATCACTCGATCATACTTAATAATTAACACCGACTTTTATTTCTTTCCTGCAGTACTGCTTGAATTGACGTAGATTTTGAAATTATTCAGTACAAATTAAGTGCTCATAACTACGCATATAACTGAATTCTCGATCAAGGATGCACGTTTGTGTACAATATACTCTAAAATTCTCAACCACGGAAAGGATTACTAAGATCCTTGGCTTATCCATTATGGTAGAATTTTAAATAATAAAGTATGATGAGAAAATCTTTCATAATACAGTTTAACTCACATCCAAAGAGCGATGATAAAACCTTTGCCCCTTTTATCAACGAAATCTTTGAATTTTACTCTTAACTTTCTTTTTTACCTGTTTATCTCCCCTAACATATGCAAATTCTACGGACGAAGTGGAATGATAAAACTTTTGTTTTGTGAAAAATGAAAAAACATAAATTTGGATATGGGGAAATAAAATCTTAATTAAATTTATTGAACATCACTTTTTTTTTGAAAAAAAAAGTGATAGATGCGAAATAATTTGAAGCTGATAGTGCAATTTTTACTTGAAATATAAAATATAAGCTTTCATTTCATTTCTTTTTTTCCCCCAACTTGTGGAAAATTTTTGAATTGTTTGAGTAATGTGGTGAGCATATATTGATGGTGAACATCGCATTGGATCACAACGTTTCAGTGATGAACAAACGACAGCTGACGATTTTGATGATTAAGCTTTTGCTATTATTGTTTTGTTGTTGTTGCAGAGAAGAGGTGAAAAACAGAGAGAGAGAGAAGTATTGCTTCAATTTTCAATTTTCAATTTCTACCTCTCGAGGGGTTGCTGATTTTATATCACTTCCGCTAAATTTGCAATCATAGTTGTTCTTTTTTCTATGCAAAATTTTTTTTTTACTTTCCATTTAGTTGTCAATAAATGTTTACGCAATAATTTTATTAACATTGCTGGAAATGCATTTAGGAATATACTTAAAATGCTTGTGGAATTATTTTCAAACTATAATTTAATTGTTTCTCGCATTTTCTACCTCTGATATTTGTCAGTCCAGAAAAGAAAATTTGCATCTTTTCAATTATATTTCAGTTTACTTTTATTCTATTTTTTTTTCTTTTCAAAATTCCGCGTATAATACTGAAAAATTAATATTTCTCTTAAAAGCAAGAGAAAATTTGGAATTTCAAATTTTGTTATGATTTCAAGATTTAGAAACTTTTTTTTGACTGTAGGACATAAATAAATTAGAAAGTTTGCTAATATAAACCAATGCCTAAATTCATTTTTGTTTTAATTATATCAAAGTTTAACGGTTTAGGTTTTCAATTTCAGTCATTTTTCTACAAGCATAAAAGATATGAGGGAGTGATTTTTATGTTTTTCAAAATTTTTGTCCGAATCAATCAACTTTTATCCATATCAAATATACACGTTGCTAAATTAGTATTTGCACGAAAGTGCAATTTGTAATTTAACTGAATTATTTTAAGGCATTTTGATAAAGTTCGCTTTTTTCTCATTTTCTTTTAACTTTTTTGCCCATCTTATTTTCTAGCTATCTCATTTTCAGATTTATTTGAAAGGACGGAATTTTTAAAAGTTCTTCTATGTTCATTAAATTTTAGCGTGGTTAAAAAAGCTAAGCCTCTTTGCTAATCTCATGTGTCTTATTTAATCTTATCACTGAAAAAAATAGCCTAATTAAAGCTGTGAAGGTCAATCTTAGGCCGTCACGTTTTGAAATACACTTACAATGGGTGAATGAACTTTTCATTTCAAATGTCAGTAATGAATCAAGTGAACTTCACAAAAATAATTAATCAATTTTTTCTTCTCCTTTTCTTTTTTTCCTGAAGTAAATTGAATGGACAGAGACAAAATAGCCTCGTGAAGAGACTTTTTATTTTTGTTGTTGTATCAAATGCATTTATTTTTAACAAAATTATTCTGATTTATACAATTTTCTTCAAATATTTTTTAGAAAGAGTAAAAATTTGCGGTCTGTTTGCTTATTTACAATTGGAGGACATTTTGCTTCTTGGATTTTTCATTTTTTTTTCGTAGAATTTTAGAAAAAAGACGAATGAAAAACAAACAGGAAGAATGAACAATTTTTTTTGTCCAATTTCGGAAATATTTAAAAATAATTTCAGCAATCCTTTTAAGCACAGTTTAATTGGAATGTTTTTTTATTTTCTTTAGTGTGAAATAACCACAAGAAAGGAAGGAAAGGAAG
>UPTC01000236.1:0-50826 GCA_900537255.1 Acanthocheilonema viteae | reverse complement strand
TTTATTTGCTTCTTTTTTCCGTATTGTCTTTTTTCATTTTTGTTTTCCGTAATCATTAGTTTTCAAATTCGAATTTAGCCTTTGAAATTTCAAAAAAAACAATTGCTGCATCTTTGATTTAAACTGATAAGAATAATTTAAGCAAATAGATCAAATATGAAAGGAAGGAAAAAAATATTGCTAATTTTCAGGGACAAATGTGATGAACAAACTCAGATGAGCGATATATACGCATATATGTTACATTTATATACAAATACATGGATATTGTACGAATAATGACATCATGGAATTTAATTGAAACGATCACTGAAAAATTCAATCTCTTTTTTTGCTATCTCCCTGTTTCCTTTTTTTTATTTTTCTTCATTGTCTTCATCTTCGTTTAAATGATGGAAATTATAAAAAGTCATCTTTCCATTCGTTAACAAATTGTATTTGTACACATGCAGTATGCATTATTGCAATTAATTACTACCAATTAATTATCACTAATATTTTTACAACTATTACTTCTACAATTATTATCATTATCATTGTATTATTACTACTACCATCATTACAATAATTTTTAAATATTGCTGTCGTTTTTGTTTGAATATAATAATTGATAATAGTGAAGGAGAAAAAATACTAAGCATTACTACTACCGCTACTAATTACTATTATCGTTGTCATTATTACTTGTTATGATCTTTTTCAACGATCATCGTGTACAATTAAACAGTAAATGTACATCAAAACAACAACAGTATGAAATTAATTTTCATATCAAATCTCTTGTAATTGTTACTTGTCCAAATTTGAGTATATTTTTATGGATGATATTCTCGGCAATAATTTTAACCACAAATGCTGCATGTTCATATAAGGTATTTTAAAGTATTTATTGATCATAATTAATTATTATTGTCATTAGTTTAATATTGATTTTGAATTTTTGCTAAAAAATTTTGTGAAAGAAAAAAACAATTGGTTAATATTACTGGAATGAAAATAAAGTAAATTATTATATGAAATTAGATTAATTAATGTTGTAAATAATTAAAAAGAGAATTATTATTAACTATAATGTTATTGATGATTAAAGAAAAATTAATTACAGATTATGATCTAAATTATTATTGAGTATTTTCAAAATTTCAACTTTTTCCTTTCATAGGTACCAAATGTCGATGATATTGTCTTTGATGTACCACTTGATGCTGATTTCGCGGACACTGATATGGATGAAGGTGGTAATGGTAGATTTCGGAAGACACGTAACGTAAATAACGTAAATAGTGTAAATAACGATATCTTCCAACCATTAAGGATTCATCTTTATTATGATAAAATTAGCATTGACAAGTAAGATATATTGATGAACTTTATAAAGATCATTCCCAAATCATTCGAGAATTACTGTATTATCAAATTGTGAATCAATTAAAATTCATTAGGGTTAATTAAGATCAAGCAGTTGTACCTCCGTCGGCAGTTGTACTTCATTAGCCATGTCTTCTTGCGATTTACTTTTAAAGTTTTAGAAATACGCTTTATCATTCAATAATACTTGGCAACTTTAAAGCTTAAAAATGGGCTATTATATCAAGTAATTTCATGTTTTCAAGTTGAATACATTATGAAATTTGAAGAAGGAAAAGAAAACTGATTTCTATGAAATAATTTGTTATTGAAAAAAGAAAATCTGAACATCTTTCACTTCATTCATCAAAAAATTGAAATGAACAAAAGTAAAAAAATTCATTATTCCAATTTATTATCATATTTGATTTCAGATTAACAACAAACGTACAATTTTTTGTAAATGTAAGTTTTGAAATTAACCCAGTATTTGCTGTTTACGGTATTTTTTTGGTTATCTCACATTTTTTCATTGTTATCACACTACTTCAATTACCTTTTTCGTATTATTTTCGAAATTTCAATCTTTCTCGAAGCAAAAGTTCCATAGGTCTGTAGATTTCTTTATTGATGTCAATTTTGATGAACGCAAAGATAATAATTGAAATTTTAAAAAGTTTTAATGTATAAAGTAGGAATAACATACACACTTTAAGAATATTTAATTTTTTTTAAATCTAAATTTTTCTTGACGAAAAAATCATATATTTTTTTTTGTTATTTGCTAGAGTAGTGCCACTATTATATCTATTATATTAAGAAATTTAAATGGGTCTGTCATTTTCAACATAAAATCTCGAAAGCATGTAGTCAATAAAAGGGGGAATTATTGGGATTGAGTAGGAGTGGGAGAATCTTTTCATTCTTTCTTGTCCTCATTTTGTACGGTCTTTTTTTCAGCACTTACAAGTTCTCAACACAAATGGAAAAAAAGGTCATTTAGTAGAAGTTCATGCTTTTAAAAAAATGAACTTTTTTTTGCAATCAATTATTTGAAAAAAAATGAACTTTTTTGCATCAATTATTTGTGACATATTATCAGAAAGCTTTACAATTTGTTATTTCTTTTAATATATATTCACTACTAAAATTTGACATTAATTAAATCGTAAGTTAGGAAAATTTTCCGATTTATTATAAAGTGCAATTTATTTTCCGATAATGAATCGATGAAAAGATTTACGACAATTTTATGGTTTTAAAAGCAAAATTATATAATTATATAATTTGGTATAGAACGAATGATGACAGAACATAATTGAAATGAATTTGAAATAGAAGACGATAAATATACATCGCTTTGGTTAACAATAACAATATAACAAATGAAATAAATTTAAAAATATAAATAAAATTTTTAACCAATACATTATGCTGCAAACAATATTTGAAAATAAATTGAGATTTTTATTTCGAAACAATTTATAAAGATAGTTTGTAATAATCTTATAAAGTTTTATAGAGAAAAATTTACCATAATTGCGAAAATTTTATGAAGACAAAGATAAGATTTTCTTATTCTGTAGAAGTTATTTAAAGTGTAGTTCATCTTCAGATATTGTTTGCAATATGATTAATTATTCCAGTATATTTATTTTCCAGACATCTTTACTGCCGGAAGCAGTAAATTATTGGCAAGCTGCATTAGCAGTACGTCCAACAGCTATACCAATACGACTTTATAGGTAGATTACTTTATTTATTTTCAAAAAATTAAAGGGAAGCTGTAATTTGAATAAATCAAAATTACCTTTAGAATAACCTTAAATGCATAAATATTTGTGGAATATTTACTGGAGATGAATGTATGCATTAATTGAAATTCAGAATGGAATAAAAAAAAATGATTAAATTTGAAAAGAAAAAAGAAAGGAAGAAATGAAACACATTATTTGGCTTTTTCTTTCATTCTCTATTGGAGATTTTTTTCTTTTTTGCTAAATGTTTATTCTATGAATAATTCACGAAATTCAAGAATTAATGAAGGATTAAAAATGAGTGGTAATTTCCGTCATCACTGTGATATCATATCAGCTTTTATGATAATCTGATCAACAATACTATCATTAATGATAAAAATTGACATTTGATCATGTAGGATGTAATAAAAATAATTTCATATTTAAAGCATGAATTAATATTAAAGTAAAAAATTCCAAATGTTCAGCATAGCATCAAAAATTGTACAACAAATTACCAATTGAAAAATTGAAAATGAAAAAGGAAAGATTGAGATGAACTATGTAATCAAATCAGAAATGAAAAAGAAAATTGAATTGTTTGAAAACTGAAATTAAAAGGATAAAATAAAAAAGACGTTGCAAAACGATATTTGATTTTTAGAAAATGTGAATCAAATTTATATTATATGCGTGTATATGAAAAACGGCAATCATGTGTGCTAGGCTGTAAAAAAGAGACAAGTTGCGGTGAAGTAATCATTCCAGATGAACATTTATATGTAAGTTTGTTATACTTATACAACTGAAGCATCAACTGGTAAAATTTGATTACATCTGATAAGGTTTAATTATTCAACTGATAAGGTTTGATTCTTCGACTAATAAAATTAATTTTGGACGTAAACAAAGCATTCTCACAATAAAGTATTATTATGATTAATTTTACTATTTCTTATAATGGTATAATCATTATCACTACATTATACTATTTCTTATCATTTCATTATAATATTATATTGGAAAATTTCATCATTTCTCGAAAAAATGATCGTTTGATGTAAAAGTTATGTATATGATCAAACTGTTGACAGTAACATTAATAATAAAATATCACATTTTTTTCTAAAATCAGTTTAATCATTTCTAAAATTTATCACTTGTTTGTTTGCTTGTTTTTATTTTGATAAGAAAAAAATTATATTTCAGACTTATTCATTACTTAACTAATTATGGCACCTTAATGCTTATTATTTTTAGCAATGTCGATATTGTACATCACCAGAATCCCAAAATTGTGGTTTTAATGGACCTCCCGATGGAGTTGGTGTACCAAACACTGATTTTCTCCTTTATGTTTCTGCGGTATTATCAGAACGTTGCAAAAATGTTGATACAGTGGCATATGCAGCACACTGCCAACAAGAAGCTGATCTCGATAGGTTCGATCCTTTCACTTTCTCCTTAATTAATTTAAGCAGTTAATCATTTAGCAGCGGAAAAATTAAAAGGAACAGGGAGTTAGAAATATTATCTATTCGAAATAATGTTATTCGAAATAATTATTCGAAATAAATCTATTCGAAATAATTAAAGTAAGTTAGAAAAAGTTTCGAAATGATATTATCTATTCGAAATAATGTTACAATGAAATTGGATGGAATTATGAGAGGAAGAGGAAGAGCTAAATAACGATTTCATCTTTTTTTTCCTTATTTTTGTTCTACTTTCCTATTTCTATTTTCAAATTTTTTTTTTTTTAAATTACAGACCGATTGCTGGACATGTTAATTTATGTCCAAATGCGCTTTCAACTGCATTACACGATCGTGAAGTGTTACTTTCAACGGTAAAACATGAAATTTTGCATGCTTTGGGATTTTCCGCCGGATTATATGCATTCTTTCGGGATGATAATGGAAATCCACGAACACGACGAAATCGTTACAATAAACCGATTTCGTTGAATAAGGACCGCAGCTACTATAATTGGGATCCAAGCACCATTCAGACAATCATACGTAATGATTGGTGGACAGCAGAAGGAATGGTACGCATTAAATAAACAATCATGGGATCACAAAGTTGCATGATAGCATAGATCAAGATGACATAACCATGTATGATTAATTAATTACACAATAGAAATGATGTATGAGTGGACTAACAGAAGATACTTTGCTTGAGAAAGAAGGAGAGGGAGAAGATTCAGTTTTTATAGGTACCACATCCAGTACACGTGATGGTGACACCTCGTGTACAACAAGAAGCTCGACAGCATTTCAATTGTTTAGATTTGGAAGGAGCTGAGCTGGAAAATCAAGGTGGTGATGGTACCGCGTTTACACATTGGGAAAAGCGTCTTTTCGAAGTAAATTCATGGATGTGAAATGTTCTGCACATTGAAAATTTAAATTCAAAGAAATAATAATTACAAAATTGAAATTTTTTATACTGTTTTTGTTTGCAGTAATTGAATGGGATTTTCAATGTTTAATATTTTAAGTTTCTTTGCATGTTTATAAATTAACGTTTTCTAGTTTTAAATTTTCGAAGAGGTCGTAAATCCTTTTTTATTAATGTTTTAATGTGAAATTTACTTCTTCGTAGCTTGAGTATGGTGCAAAATTCTCGGACCTATGAGTTTTCAGTTGGTAATTTTGGAAGGCTGATACCGTATCTCTTAAAAATATGACTTGCAGTAATAGTAATGCTCGAAATCAGCCAATTTACATAAGTACTACTCTAATTAACACTTCAGAATGAAGCAATGACGGGTACTCATACGCAAAATCCGGTATACTCTCGGTTAACATTTGCACTTTTAGAGGACAGTGGGTGGTACAAAGCGAATTACAGGTTAAATTTTGTTGGTTGAAATATCAGTGCAACATGAAAATATTAATTAATAGGAACATACAATCAGAATTTCGGGTTATAATTGAAAAGTTTCATACCACGTTAGCATGCTCAAAAGCCTTTAATGTTTATGAATTAGGAATGCATTTTGAAAATTTTATTCTGATTCAAAAACTTTAAATCTCAATTTTTTTGTCTTGGATTGCTTTTTTTTAAAGACATAAATACCTTTAGTGGTGTACTATTAGCTGTAAAGAGGCACAAAGATTTTGAAGTTGAAAATTTTAGTGCAGCTGAAGAACTTCATTGGGGTCATCATCTTGGTTGTGAGTTTGCGAGAAAAAGTTGTGGTGAATGGATCCGAAATCGACGAGAAAAGTGAGTCTTCCGAATGAGAAGTATAGTGCGTCTCTTTTTTTTGGATGTTTTTCGAGGATTACCTGACGAAGTCGAAGATTCTAATAATTTTTGCACTCTTGAATTCGCTTCTTGGTTCCTTACCACTGCTGAATAGTTTTTTTCTTTTCTCTTAAAATTCATAACGTTGCATTTTTTATTCTTGCAAAAAATTGTTGCAGATTTCTTTTGTCATTTCGAAGATATGAGAAGTAAAACTTAGATGTAAAGTTTTGACGAACACTTTTAATTTTCCTTCGTCTCACTTTTAACTCACATATAAAGAATTTTTGAAAGAACCGTTTTGTTTATTATTTTATAAAAGTCACATAAATTTTATTTTAAAAATATTTTACTTTCAGAAATCTTTTGCTAGCACCATTTTGTGATGAAATTAAACATGATGGAAAACGTTCACTGGCGACAACACGATGCACAACGCAGCGAGATTCATTGGCTTTGTGCAATTTGGTACGTTTATTTTGTTTGCCAGAAAAAATCAACTAATTATAAAGAAAAAATAAAGAAGAAATCAACAACCCTTGCATGGATCTATTAACAGTGTGGCTAAATTCAGTTAATGGATTCGATTTTGCGTTGAAATTCAGTTTTAATTCTATAGTAATTTGTATATGAGGTTTTGCAAATGAAACCAAGAATTAGCTCTTTGTTTTAAATTTTTTCGTAAAGATAAAGTCATCTGTGGGATCCCGGTTTAAATCTACGATGAGTTTGATTATTGGAACTTGTTACATATAATTCTAATTTTAGATACCTTACCAAAAGCCACTTCCACTGGAATATCGTAATTTTGCTTTCTTGGATGAAGTACAAGATGATAGCGCCATATATTATGGTGGATCTGTGGAGCTCGCCGATTATTGTCCGTATAATCAGGTTTGCCCATTATTTTTTGCTACCTAGTTTATTATTTAGGATTAATTCTCGTTGGCTATCTGTCATTTTCCTCGCAGCTTGCTTTTAGATTTTCCTCTTGAAAAAGATTTAAAAATTTTGAAATTTGGTGAGACTCTGAATTAATAGCCGAATGTCTTATACATAATTTTGTTGAGAAATTTACAATTCTAGTGCGTACTAAATATGAAACTAAGCACTGTTCTTTTCGAGTTTTCTTTTTTGTCAAATAATAATAATGTTTGGTGGTTTCTTTCCCTAATAAATAAAATTAGGATTAATCATTTTTGATGCGGTCAGTTATATATATATATATATATATATACAGGAGTTTGAATGGAAGGCACTAAATTCGTCGGAACGTCGTGATAGTCGGTGTGAATTGGATGGAAATTTTACACCCAATCAAGCAAATTCAATATTGGAAGTATATGGTAATCAATCAAAATGTTTCGACTTAGCAACCTTTTGGACCGAGCGAAAATGTGGTCGTATTCGAACATTTCTTCAATATAAAGCTGGGTGCTATCAGGTGAATTTTTATTATTCACTTTATTCTAGAATTTTGTTTGATATTTCTAGCAGTCAGAGATTATTCTTATATTACACACTTATTTTTCAAGATTATTCTTATATTACAGACTTATTCTTCAAGATTCAAATAGGTTGTTCATTGCATTCAGACTATTTTATTATATTCTTATTTTTATATTGAATTTCAGTATGAATGTAGTGAAGGTCGTTTGAATATTGGTTTGTTCAATGAAAGTTTTTTTTATCCATGTTATTTTACTGGCCAATATGTCCATATTCGAAAGGTTTTTTTTTTTTGTTTGCGAAATATTAAATTAGCACATTAGTCGGTATTTAAGTGTTTGTTAATAGATAGTTTTTGAAAAATTTCTCTTTATTTGAGTCATATTTGCAATATAAAGATTATTTTTCACGATGTTCATGGCTACAGCTTTGAAACAGACGGCGAATAGTTTTGAAAAATAAAGTTCTTTATCTTTCATTGAACTAATGTTACATCCTTCTGAAAGCGAATTTTCAAATAGTGAAGTTTTTTATTCACTTTAGTTAGTATTTACAGATTATAAATGGCTGGCTACGTGAGGGAGTGATCATTTGTCCTCCATGTGAAGAGATTTGCCATTCAGGACATTTTTCCTTGGACGACAAGTTTGGTTATTGCCAGGAAATAAACAAAGATGAAATTCCAGAATATGTAGGGGATATGCTGCTAAATGAACCTTGCGCAGCATCTACTTCTCATTATAGCTTCATTTTTTTTCTTTCCATTTTTCTCATACGGTTTTTGCATACTTACATCGTTCCGGGTATTTTTTGTGATTTTTCTATCGTATATTTTTGTAACAAAAGTTACTGAATCAGTGAAATGTAACTATATCGTTTCTGTAATGTTGGGATTAAATATTCAAAAAATGATATGTGTAACTAATATAATGAGGATAAAAAGTTAGATTCTGCTATCTTTTTCAAATGAAAAATAGACTTGATAAACCATGACGAAATCCGTTAATTTGTATGTTTAATTATTAGGTGTAGATTCATGGTTATTTCAAAGACGGTTTTTATTTATTTAAATATTATTTGTTCAGCAAAATCATATTTGATTTCATTCTCGATGTTTGTTTGATGTAGTATTTTGCTTCTGGAAATAGTATTGTGCTAGATTTCTTCGCCTATTTCATATCTTCTATTTATTTGTCGTATATGGTTTTAAATTTTATTCCGTTGGTAGTAGTCTTTGGTCGAGTTGTATTTTTTCATGGTTTTTTTCCTAACTTTTCTTTTTGATGCTGATTATTTTAAAGTATATCATGATTGTTAAAGCGGCTGTGATAGATGTTAGTATATCTTTTTCCTTATGTTTTTGGTTTTATTTTGACAGTTTTTCCATTTTATGTAAAATAAAAACGACTGTGATAAAAATTTCGAACTGAAGATTTTGCAAAATTTTTCAGCGTTTTCAGTTCATAAAAATTACATTTCTCAACATAGATATTTTCTTCCATATATGTCGTAAAGGTGATGTACTTCGTGGTTGTTAGAAACGGAATAGTACATCGATAAGGGGTGATTGTTGAAATTTAGTAAGAGAAATTAAAGTAATCTCAGCTAGTTACTCTTTAAATTGGTCCTGTCATAGGTTGTATGCTTGCAAGATTATTAGAGGAAAAGAAAAACTGAGAAGAGGAGAATTTGTGCAGCGACGAATATAAGGGCTTTTAAAGAGATTTTATGAATTTTATTTCCATCTATGTGCATGCATCTGAATGAAACAGTATATTGTGTGTTTCGGTAGTGACAAGAACATCTTTTTTATTCTTCAGATAGTAGAAAAATCTATAAAAAGCATAAGAATTGAACTATAATTTATGGGAAGTTGTTTGTAAAGAAACAAAATGAGTGTTGTGGATGAGGCCGTTGTTTGGGGTAAACGAAGTGCTGATCCATGGCATCGGATGACCTGTTGTCCGGAGGCTGTTTTCACTGTGATTGAATTTTGTCAGGTTGTTCTTTTGACTTATTATTTTGAACAGTAAATGGCATGCATAATTGTCTCTAAAGTATGCTTACTATGTGCTTAAAATTTTTATTACCACCCAAAGATTCAGTGTATTTTGATTTTAACTCATTGAAAATTTCATTGATTTCATCAAGTTAAGATTGAAGATTCAGTCCGTACAACGAGCTTTGTTCCTTTTCATTCATATAGAATTAATGCTTTAAATGTAAATGTATATATGAAATGTATATCAGTATTGCTGATTATCATTTGGAGATAATAAAGTTTGAGGACTAAATTTCATTTCATCTCACGCTACCTTATGACTCAATCCATAACGATGAGTACATCACCTAACAAAGTCCGACAGAATAAAAGAAATTTTAAAAAAGTTGAAATTTATATAAATCAAAACGAATTAAATCTATGTTATACTTTGCGAAACTCAGAAAGTCAAATTTTTACTTTACTCAGAAAACTATTATGTATTTGGTATTTGAATACGAAGTTTGTCTCATTCTGCTTCCTTTATAGGCACAAGGTCCACGACCGCTATATACGTATCCTGCTCATGTTCGTGGTCCACATCTTGACATGGATAATGTTGCTCTTTGGTTGATGAGCACCGAAGTTATTAATGGTTCCAGCGTGATAGTTTACAATCAACAAATGGCTATCTATGCATGTGTTCATTATTCAACTTTACTCGATTTGCACGCCCGAGCATTTCAGGTTGTTTGATTGATTATAGTGCTTATAAAATTATGTAAATGAAATTTGCTTTGCAAAAAAATAGTAATAGTAGTAATGAGAAAAGATTCAATGGAGAAAATTTTTTGATACTTACGGTGTAATTTCAGTCTTAGTTTGGTAAGAAAAGTCTTAATTTGGTTAGAAGCAAAAAAGAAATATCCTATGTAACAGTTCTGCGAATAACAATCCATAAATTTCTTAATTTATAGTCTGCATTATCAAAGTAATTAGCGATGATATTCCTCTGATTCAAACATAGCGTTTAATCAGTTTCAGCGACCGATATCGTTAGCGTTATTAACTCCTGTAAAACCTACAGTTACGGTATTTAAAGAATTCATTGAGGCTAGTCGATATGTGTTTTTGCCATTACTGATTTGCAACCAGACTTTATTTAAGTTCGTTTTCCTTTTTTTTTTCTCTTTTTTAGATGAAGTTTTCTGGGTATTCATGTAAGGGAAAAAACGTAATAAAAGTCTAGAAAATAAATATCAATACCGATTACCAATGAGTGTATCTTATTCATTCTCATTTTAGAATCCAATCATTTTAACGTGTTTCAGTAAGAAAAGAAGAAAGCTCTGCTTTATTTATATGTTAAATTTAGTAAAAAAAAATTGCATCAATTAATTTGAAGATCACATCTTGTCCGATTAGTTAACTTAACTAAAACAATGGAACTCAAAATGCCAGATAATGAGAATTTCCTTACATCAATATCAAAATCTGCCAGGGCCAAAATTCAATCGGTATCTGATCAGGTATAAATTTATTTCGGTTTATATTATTTTAAGCCATATTCGCATAAGCGTTAGCAGAATTTCCATTCTAAAATTTAAGAAATAAACATTCCTTATTTTTGTTTGGTTCAATTAAACCTTTTATTACACAGCACAGAAATGGTGCAAAAAACAATGAAAAGATTTGTTATCAAGTTATGTCAGTGCCACTTTGTTCTTTCCATAAAATCCGACTATAAAAAAAAAATATCACAGCAGAAATTAAAGTTGATTCGATGTTCTAAACAGGCGCTGGATTCTTCGCCCATAAATTTTCTGGGATAAGATGAATGCTACTATTCTTTTTCTTTCTTGAACTACCAACTGTCTTATTATTCCTTGAAGGGTATTATCTAGATTTCTGACAAAGATTTGAAGAATTTGACCATTATCATTTGTACTAAAGATGAAGTGAAAAAACTCTCAATCCTAAATTTCATTGAACGGTTTAAAAAATAGTAAAATTTAATACTTTATCATTCTATTTTTAATATTTTTTTATCTTTTTTACAGGCAAAGCGCATGTTGCAGCGGTTTGAAAATGATGCCGTGCAAAAGTCGATGCGTAATTCTGTGTATTGTAGTGGACATGAACTAATAAGTAATAATGTTAAGATTTTGGAGCAATTAATTGAGGATCCTCCAATATCGCTGCAAGAAATGAAATTTTTAACACCATGCGTTAGTTTTTTCTCTGTCCTAGCAAACTGTGCAGGTCCATTCTAGAAGCTGCCAATTTATCCAGCAAATAGACTTAATAGAATAATTTAACTGCAATGTAAGACAGCTTTGGCTCTCTGCTCCAATCGATTTCAGAGGAGAGTTTGAACAATCTAAGAAGAAAATTATATTTATAACAACAAACGACGGTTATAAGAATGATAGGAAGAGAGGGCTGAGACAGAAAAAAGAAAAGAGTGATATGCATGCCTTTTATATACTCAGCAACTATAGAAAAAGTTTAAAAGAAGTCAATGTTGAATAAAAGATTTATTCAGTATTTAGATTATATTTAAGATGAGTGAATTTAGGAGTAAAGCTGAATAAACTTATGAAGTAAATTTCTATGAAATTTCAGACATATGATGGGTTTATTAAAGCGCTTCCAAAAATATATGAAAAACTTACCAGAGCTGCCCATACTTATAATACAGGAACTTTGTTTTGCGCTACAACGCCAGTATTAAAGTTGAAAGATTGTAACAATCATAGTTTGAATGACGACAATACTAGTACTGCATCCATGTTAGTTTATCCTAAATATAGTTTATGGAAATAATCAATTGTCTTTTTTAAGCTCCTTCATAAAGTATTAATTAAAAATGAATTTGTGGTTGAGTTGAGATCATTTTATCATGGTACTTGATTGATATTGCTTTAGGAATTTTCTGGATGAAAATGATTATACGAGGAATTTAACTACTATTGTAGAGGGTTTGGACAAGGTAAGACTTTAATAACAAATTAACTATACTCTTAGAGGGAGAGTGTATTTCTCGAATTCGTTTTGAGATGAGTCAGTAGAATTCTATTGTTAACGGAAACAAGTTTTGGGGTACCGAATATAGTTCTGCCGGTGATAAACAGTAATGATGAAATAATATCGAAAAAAATTTGTGTACTTTTCTACACCAGAATTTTTATTCCGAAATTCAAAGTAAGCTTTTTATTTTCTTATTTGCAGATTTTATTTGCTCTCTTAAGTGGTGAAAAATTGGCACTTTGGTCCGTAGAGGAGAGGAAAAGTTTGGGGAAGGACTTACTTAAAAAACTAAATTTGCTAAGGGTTTGCATGCAAAAACAAAATGCATGGTGGAAGACAGAACATAAAAAGTAGGTTGTAATCTTTACTATCGTTATAATATTGTTTGTGCATTTCGTTATCAGTGATAGTAATAATAAGTAGAAGTATTTAAATCATGTGAATAGGATGAAAAAACTCCTATACTATCTGAGTCACAATACCATGATACATATATCTCTTTCAATCTATGTGATAAAAGAAGGAACATTTTCATATCTTTTGCTCATTTTTTTGCAGAAAATAAATTTGCAGCATTGAGGATTGTCAATTATTCGGGGAAAGCGTTCCACGTAAAACAACTGTAAACGATTCAAATGATGCAATGCTATGCGTGTACGATGTTGAAGGGCGATGGCTTAAATGTAGGAATTATAAAGGTATATTACATGATTTCCTCAAGTTCGTATATTTCATAGCTTCTATGCAGCTCTTCCTTACTGCACTTGTTTAAGTTGATGCAAAGTGTAATTCGTTGTTACATATTAAATGTCAATATTTTCAGGTAAATTGTTAAGCTTTTTGTCATCTAAACGAAGTGACTCATTCCCTACCGATTATGCGCTGATTCAGTATATTATGGCACAATTAACAGATTTGTGCTCAATTGTATATTTAGCCAAGCATATTGATCCAAACGAATTACAAGAATGTCTACAGATAGAGGAAGATGATTTCAAAATAATTATTCATTTGTTGGCTGAAATCGACTTCTTAAAATATGGTTTGATGAAAGAAAAAATGAAAAAGGAGAGAAATTTAGGAATGATCGCTTTTAAAATTTAAGTTTATCTTTAATCTGCACAAATTTATATATTTATTATTTGTAAGTCTCTCGAGTTTTTATGCTTTCATTGATCGCATGGCTAAACTGCAAATTTACAGAATTCATTCCTGTATGCAAATAATATATCATTTTTATTAATAAATAAAACTTTGATTTTTTTTCGTATGGAAGGAGGCTGAAATTTCATTTGGATTCGGCGAAAAAAAATGATTATAAAACATATTGAACTTGAGCACTGGCGTGAATTCGAAATTGAGCGGATTGAGGCAACTGCATTATTAAGACAGGGAAGAATGCATATATTTGGACGAGAACATAGAAGAAGGTTTGGGGGAATATTAGACTATATACAGTAAAAATACTGAAGTGCGCTACAGTAGTTGTGTAATTCCCTTTTTTTGAGTGGGAGAGCAAGAATGATTGTTTTGATAGTTTTACTGGAGAAATTTGCAGGTCAAGCCATCGAAATCTGGATAATTTATTTAAGTCGTCAATGAGTTCATGTAATTGCATAAATTTTTATTTTCATGGCATATTTTATGTCTTTTGTAATATCGACAGTTCCTAGTCCCCCTAGTCCATCTTAGTTTATACAGTCAGTAGGTCGGTTAGATATAAACCAAAACCAGAAATTAGTGCTCATTTGTTAATGCTTCATTCGCATATTACAATTTGTGAAAATTCGTTTTTACATAAAATAAGTCTTAACAATTCTAGTGCTTTTCTATTTAAAAAGAAAAATTTATTAAAATACAAAACAAACAAAAACAAAGAAAGGAACCCAATAAAAATTTTTAACTTCAATAAGTAAAAATTGAAAAATTTAATTCTAAAGCAAAAAGTACTGCTATTCACGCATGTGATTAAATTGCAAAATTCATATTAATTGAATATAAAGTATGAATGGCTTTTTGTACGCAAAATTTGATTAAAATTGAAAAATTTGTAAGATCTAATTAAAAGTAATTATAAGGTTTGAATTTAGTCATAACATCATTTATCTCAATGGATTAACTTTGTTGGAATTTGCTTTGCTACTTTTCTCATTTCGGACCATTGACATATTTTTCATATATCACCTCGGAAAAAAGGATATTATGCATTAGCCAATTAAATGTTGAAATGATAGCATTGGATGAGTGAGTAGTGGGTATTGTTACTCTAGTTTAGTTTGACCAAATTAATTTATCCTGAATATATTGCTAATTATTTACTATATTCTATTAGAAAAATAAATATACGAGAAAAAACATATAATCTCAGAAACCTCTCATCAAGACTCACTAATTAATAATAATTCAAGGAATGAAAACGAAAAAAACAAGACTAATTAGCTTAATTTTTTTATAGAGTTGCTCACTAAATTGATGGTTCTTCTTTCATATTCTTATTTTTTCCACTTCCCAAAAAATTATTAAATGCTTTTATTTCTAACTTATTGAAAGAAAAAAAATAGTGATGAAAGAATTGGAATTTTATTTTAAATTTTATTGCATTATTCTTTAATAATAAAAGGAAAAAAAATGATCAAAAAAGAGTGATGAAAAAGCAACAATAGAATATTATAGTTTAATTGTCTTTACACGCACTTAAGTATGAAATTAAAAAAAAAGAAACCTTAGTAAAACAAGACAAAGGGATTATTTCTAATTTCAATAGGATATTTGATTTAATTACAATTTCGCGCTATTTTAGAATAAATAATTTCCAATGGACTTTAATTATTTCAAATTCAAATTTCATTTGAAAATACGGAATATTTGAAATTATAAGAATAATATTTGTTGTTGTACACTATAATTATTTAAATTTTTGGAGAGAACGATAAAAATGTCAGATGTAAATTTTCTAAAAGATATTTCAAATAACGGGTTAAAATTCAAAAAATAAAACTAGTCAACCTCTCATCCTGTATACAGAAGAATTACGAAAATGCAGGAGGTGGAAAAGATTCAAGGAAGAATACTCGACTGTTTAGATTTTTTTATTTCGTAAATTTCGAAAATGAAATTCATTTCCATATTTTGCTGAAATAATTTGATAAGAAGATAACTCTTTTTTTTCTTTTTTTTAAAATAACCTCTTTGATTTCAAATTTTTTAAGGAAGAAAAATTTTACGTTCCATACAATAATTTCCATTTTACATTTTCCATTTTTTTACGTATAAAATTACGGTAGAACAGTTTCCCATTGTGTTTCTATTTCCTTGAATTGCCATACCGTTGGCTGACCATAATGCTTTGCTTGAATATTTGTTGTAGCCCAGCTAAAAAACTTTATACATTTTTCTAAATAAATTCCATTACGAAATGAGAAATATTATTGATAATGAAAGTTTAAAAAAAAGCTAATATCACATATATCAAAGATAACTTCTCATAATAAAAGAAACATTACCTGAAGACAGGAAGAGGATCATAAGGTGGTCCACCCCATGCTTTAAAACGAAGATTTTTGAATAAATGATAGTTCGTTCCCTGAAAATATTTGATCTCATTTAAATGTAATAATTAAATTTTTACTATTAATTGAATATTATTACTATTAATTGAACTGTTAAAAAATATACTTAGAATAACTGAACTATAATCAAAAAAATAGCATTCTTATAAAAATAGCTGTAAAAAAGAGATGATCTAATCGCAATAATTTCTCACAATTCTTAATTTATAATTAGCTAGTTTATCTTTAATAGGAGTGCAAATTTTTGGGATGAAATGCAAACAGGTAGAGTTATTCGAACTTTAATTAAAATAAAATTACTTTGTAATCGATGCTTCCATGATTCCGATGACCCATTGCGTTAATTTCATATGTACCGTTGGGTGGATTCAAATCTCCACGTGTTGATATGCTTGCTTCTGCTGAATATGGTGGTATACATTTACACTTGCTGAATTCATCATGCTTATAATCATTGTATCTGAAAAGCGAGAAAAAAGTAATTAATTTTATATAATTTCAAAAAAGACAAAACTCTTTTCTTCTTCTTTTGGTGAAAAATTTGAAATTTCTTCAAAGATGTTTTTCATAGAAAGCTTTGACATTCTATTTCAAAAAGTTTGAAAAAAATTCCTAGTACCTCATTAATTTTTGCAAAGTATCCAAATTGATAACTTTATGATGGTCACGCTTGAAAATTTTAGCACGTGGACAGCTTTCCCATTTATACCAATCTAATAATTGACCTTTTTCCTTGAAACCACTTATTTCACTGATTATTTTAAAATACGGAATATTATAACTTGGCCAATATGTGTAATTCTTCAGGAACCATGTCATATCATGAGAAATCACTAGTCCACTAAATATATTTTAATTAAAAATTTAATTTTCAAATTAGCATATAAGAAAAATTGAAGATCAAAATTATTCAATAATTGAATTTATACATTTATTGCAATTTTCGATGGAAAAAAAAGAAAGACTAAGATTAAAGACTGCATACGGTGTTTGCTCCAAAACCCATAAAAGATTATTGGTTGGAAGTTTTTCATTCGGTTTGAATAATTTATAATCAAGTACACTCCATTGATTATTATAGGTACCCGAGTTATATCGTGCAAATATCTGCATCCATTGTTTTGCCGTACTGAAATGATGCAAGTAATATTTGAAGAAAATGAAAGAATTAAATTTAAATGATTAAAAAAGAGCAAAAGAACTATTCATCATAATTATTCATTGCTATTCTTTAGAAGGTTGAATTACAATTATTATATAAATTGGTTAAGCAATCCAAATTTACAACAGAAAAGAAAGTTGAATGAATTATAATTTTAATCGAGCAATTATAGTAAGATTAAGGCAAGAAGATAAAATAAGATAAACACAGTATTACTTTATGTTCTCTTTGGAAAAGAAAGATTGATAACTTCATTTATAGAGAAAAAATAAGGAAATAACAAACTTTGCAAGCTTTGTAGCAATAATACTACGAATCCAACAATGTAATTGTCCATCGCTTCTGACAGCATTATACAATGAATGATTGAATATACTTATTGTCGTTTCAATTATTGCCTTATATATAATGCAATTATATCATTAAATGAGGAAAATAGATAAGAATAGTCAACTAAATTTTAAATTTACAAATAATCCATATGCGTAATATAATAGTAAAATAATTTGTATTCTTAATCATTCTACCAACAAAATTCTTTTATGGAAGATTTCGGTCATTTTTATAGCAATAAAAAGATTTTGATAAAATAATGAAAAAATAAATGTAAAGAAAATATAATACCAATCCAGAGCTTGCAAGGATAAAATCATCCAATGAAGCTAGCACACCAGGATATGATGAGAAAGATGTCGCATAACCGGGTACTTTTTCTTTATCTGTTATAAATAATATTTTCTATTTTAATTTACTGTTTCATTACTATCTTAAATATGACCGTAATTAAAGCATATAATTAGAGTTTTGAATACTACCATAGTATATACATTATATAAGACATATATTTATAGCAATAAATGATATAATTTTTTCAGCAATTCAAAAAAAAAAATTGAAAAATAGAATCAAATAATGATATAATTTTTCAGCAATTCTTTTACAAAATATTCCTTAATATTACTTTGCGAATGAAAATTTTTAAAATTAAAAATTTGAGGACTAAGTAACTCAAATAAATATTTCGTTCCTTATTCCTTTTTTCTTCAGTTGAAAAAAATGCATTCAGTTATTAACGAAGATTAATATCTTGTAAGTTTTTAATATGTAACAACTTTTTCTCGTATCTAAAAATGCCCAATGTGAATAACGTGAAATATATTATATATCTTACAGTTATGACAACAACTTTGAATATTAAAAAAAAAAAATTTATATCATATTAGCGACTAAAATATCTGAGCAGAAAAATTACCAAATGCAAATTTGTAAAATTTAAGAATTCGATTCATCGTTTCATAACTGGACATAGAAACATGAGCGATGAATAAGTCGGCATTATCTGGAGCTAATTTTATCAAACCGGAACAATGGGTTGCATCAGTTTTATTCTTGCCGAATACCTTTTCCAAATCAAAGACCTCACCAGCAAGTTGAATCATGCTATAAAAATATTAAAAATTAAAAAAAAAGAAATTAAAAATTCCGGTAAATTTTACCATAAATTAATTTTTTTCTACTTCAAAAATTAAATTTTATATTTAAGAGCAAAATTTCCATTTCAAGATTTTTGCAAATTAAAATTTAATTATTGCTGAATCGAATCAACAAGGAAAAATGAGTATAGAAAATTGCTAATAATAGTTTTTGAAAAATGACATAAACAATTCATTATTTACATAGGCATAATTTAATTGAAAACATTTTTTCCACAATAAATTTTTACTATATAATTTTTAAATGATGCTAAAACTTACTAAATTGGTGTTAGTTCAAACGAAATTATCGGTTTATACATGGTAGATGCTTTCTTCAAATATCCATAATTTATTCCTGTTAGTTGGGCAAATGTTAAATTCACCTATAAAGTAGTGATACATTTTAGTAATGGCAGATCTTCAAATTTTCTAATCTTTTCAATCAAGGAATTTAAATGAAAAATACGAACAACGGCTGAATTTCCATTACCAGATATTAATGGTAAATTATTATTAGAGATTAATAAGTACTAGTTGATCATTTAATTGCATGCTTTAATTCTGTATTAAGAATAAATAATTCTTTCTCCAATTCAATTATCAATTTGTTATTAAATATTTATATCATTGAAATAAATGATATGTGGAAAATGAAATTTTCAAATTTTTTAAAATGTATTATTTCTAAAAGCTATTAAATTATTTTAAAAATCTTTAAAAAACAGCTATTAAATAATTATCAAAAAATAAAAAAGTTCATAATGTTTTTGCTTCAGTAATATTGGCCAGATGACATGCATATGAATGATATAATTAAAAATTAATAAAAGTAAAAATAGTTCAAGAAACATAAGCCTAGTAATGCATAGATTTTTTAATTTAATTATATTTTAAATCAAATTATAGATTGACCTGTTTCCAGTAAATATCCATTTCTGTTTTCTTACTTACTGTGCGCTTGATCCATTCCAAATTTTTAGATAAATAAGCAAAAAGCTTCTTGCAATATTCTTCTTCGCCATCACATATTTCTTCTACCGTATTACGGAAATGATATGTTATCAATTGTCGTGTTAAAACACCTTTAAAATTTACTCACTTATCTTTGCTTTCTTGTTACATCATTGAATTATGATTTATAATGATAAAAATTTATGTTAACGATAAAATTCTCAAAATTAGCTCTATTTTTTATTTTTCCTTTTTTTGCTTAGAGAAAAATATATTCCGCATGTGAATTAATTGAAAATTCGAAAAATCACAAAAATAGAGCAAATTTTGGGAATTTTATTGTTAATAATAATAAACGCTAGTCTTTGAAAAGTTCTTTTTTTTTTCGTCATATTTTTAACAAAAAAAATTAACCTTCAAGAAGTCCAGCAGCAAATGCTTGGGTCATTTCATCGACATCATTGAATGTTTCCACTTCCAAAATACCCCATCTGGAACAAAATAAATCTTTTACATCCATTCTTATTAAATTTTATAATTGCATCTCATATGCTTAGAGTACCAGTTCAAGATGCTTAAATTTTTTAGCTTCAAGAATAGTATTTGAAATCACAATTATAACTTATGAATGATAATTATCTCTATAATTGTAAGTGATCAGTCTAATTAACCTTCGGAAGATACAACATTAATTTATTTTTTTCTAAATGATCAGTCTCATTTTCCTTTTGTCTAATAAACTGCATAAAATATTTCGTCTCTTTCATTCATTTATAACAATTTTTTTACCCTGTCTCGTTGACAGCATTACGGAATCGTCCCAACGCAACCTGAATATCTTTTTCACATCTCAGACCACTATTTGTATATAATGTATTGCTATTCTTTTTACGACATGCACTTAAATACTCATAATAATTATCCTGAAAAAAAACGACTTATTATAAGTTAATCATCCGCAATTCATTAATTAAATATTCATCTGAAATTAACTGATGAAATGAAAATAGTCCAGTCAAAAATCAATGAATAAATATTTCGGATTTCATAACATCACTTTTATTTATCACTTCATTATCTTAATCACTCGTACTTGGTACTGCAGTAAAATTATTTTGAAGTGACTTTCACACTTTATTTACCATTCTATTGTTATCACAATAAGTTTTGCTGCAATTATGTAACATTATCGCAACATTTCTAAATATTCGCAATTTACTATACCATTATTACAGTTATTTCCACCTGTAATTATATGAAATCATCGCAAACTTTTTCATTACTTTATTTACTACCACATTTATTTCTATATGAAATTACAATAAAAATTACCGTAAATTTTTCTTTTTTGCAATGCTATTCAAATATGTATACAATAGCATGAACTATTTCTGATGAAAAAATAAAAACAATTAATTTAATCATTTTTTTCAATAAAATTATAGTTACGAAAAAAAAGGAAAAAGTAAAAGTAATAGTTACATGTTTTTTATGATTGATAAGATTATTTGCACTGTCGATAATTGTACGATCACGTAATCCAAGGAGATTTTGACGTTTGAATGACAGTAACGACTGAGAGAAATGTAAGATAAATAGTATTGACCAAAATGAAGAAAGGAGCATAATGTAACAATACCTGCTCCAGTAGATGATGAAATGAACGATGTGTGTGCTTGTTGAAAGATAGAAATATCATCCGAACCGATCATCATCTTAATCATCAATCATTCATCCCATTCCTATCTTTTTCAGTCTTCAATAATGACATCAATTCTCCCTTTCATCTTCTTTCTTTTCTTACTTTTTCTTTCGTTAAAGAATATTAAAAATATGTTCTCATTTTTTCTCTATAAAATTCTAATTTTTCATATCAAATTTTTTAATTTCACACTAAAATTTGAATTACCGTCGACGCATGTTTACTATAAAATGAAATTTATTGTCAATTTTTCTGAAAGATAAAATATACAACGGGAGGATTTAATTTTTATAGATAAAAGTCGTTTATACATCTTTGCATCTTTCAGATCTCTTTTTTTTCCTCAGTCTAAAACTTCAGCTATACATTTTCCACGAATTCATTTTCCCTCTAATTTATCTTTGCAGTAAATTTATTGCATAAGCTTTCCACCAAAAAGTTGCTATGAGAAAATAATTCTTTACTATAAAAAATTGAACTATTCTCTATTTAGATCTTTGATGATTATAATTTGAGGATCTGCAAAGCGTACTTTAATTCCAAGTACGAATCAAGTTCACTAATCACGTGTTAAAGAAATCGTATAGATTTCATTTTGGAAATGAACGTACTTCCTTTTGTCTTAGATTTGCCCATTGATTATATTTGACTATGATGGACTCATTGCTACAAACATTGTCGCTAAAGATAATTTTAAAAAAAACATAGAATATAATTAGAAATGTGGAAACAAAGATTTAAATATGAGATATCTCGAAATGTAATCAAACTCTGATCTTTTTTCCTGAAATTTATCAAGATACATAACAGTCATAAAAAGTCAGCAAAACAGAAAAATGTAAAGAAATTAACAGCGTAAACTGCATAAGAAAAGCAGATCTTGTTTTTGAGACCTATAAAAGATTGTCTATAGCATTTATACAGCATTAAATGGCTAGCATCACTTTCCATTCTTGACAAGACGTACGGAATTTTTACAATGTTCTGGAATCAGATAAAAACAGAAAGATTTCTTGCTTTTTCCTATAAACAAATCTTTAATTACACAAAAAATACCGCTGGATGAATATATTTGTTGTGCATATTAAAAATTTTGTGGCAATGAGCTTTTGTGAGAAATAAATTCCGTGCAAAGTACAACAATGCCAAAAGAAAAGAGTGAAAGGGACTTGTCTCCATTTTCTAATTATAGATCAGTCAAAACACTACTGGATCTTTGACAATCTAAACTGTAAAATTTGTAAGATTTCTACATTCTAATGCATGATTTAATAAAATTTAAACGTTAGTAAAATTCAAAAATGCTCCACAATAGTTACTAGTTAAGTATCGATGTCATAAAACTAATTCAACTTTTGAATGTCACTAGAAATTAGGACTTTTGAACTGTAAGTGAAAAACAAGCATATCACACATTACAACATTTACAATAAGGCACAAAATTATTACAATATCAGTTCATGAACATGAAAGTCACTTCCAGTAGCTATAAGAATAGCAGCATTGCCGGAGAAACCGCCCCAATTGGATGCATAAACAAGTTTTGGCTTTCGCGATGAATTCCTCGGATCATGACTTGGGAATTCACATAACTTCTCTCCATTGTAAGTTGACCAAGCTCGTGTAATTCCATCTGAGGTAGCTATAATGAAATTCTTTTTATTGTTCCATCTCAAGTTTCTCGCTACCTGACTTCATTTTCAAGATCATTCTTTTTAAAAATCAGGATAATATTATTTTCATAAAAAGTGGAAAAAAAATGATAATTCGCATTTTACAAACTTCTCAATATTACTTTTATGGATTTCGCGCTACTTTCTTCATCTGTTTCATCTACAACTGATTCGATAAATCAGTGCATTTATAAAGAGACTATTGCGCATAATCAAGAAGATACTATAATATTGTTTCATTATTTAGTGATATTTGATGCATTTTATTACTCCCCCATAAAATCAATTTCCTAAATGAAATCAAGTAAACTTAAATTAACCTGAAAAGAGAATCCTTTCATCCTTCTCGAGATGCATCGGTGTTTTATTATAAGGATTTATATTATCTTCAATCCTAATCAGAGGCTTACCCACTCGAATATCCCAAAATTTTATCTAAAACCAACATCTCCAAAAAAGATTTATAACATAATAAAAGATTTTCAAGAAGAATATTCACTAATAGAGCATACTTCATACATAAAGGCCCACTCACTGCTTCAAGATATTCTCGCCCTATATTTATTGAAAATTAAGTCACGGGACAGAAGAATAAAGAACTCAGCTTTATTTCAATTATTTTAAAAGATCTAAAAAATTTGCCAATAGTTGAAAATCCAAAAAAAGCCTACAATTCCAACATGATCTTCGGTAACAAGCATATCAGGTTTTGTTCGCATTGTCTTCAGCCAACCTACACTTTCAGTATCATTGTAGGTCGCAACAGTCTCCCGATTATTCATTCGCAAATCAGAGCAAATTACATTATTACCCAGTAGACCCATAAACAATAAATTTCCATCCTGAAACTCTTAATCACTTTTTAGGAATTATCCAATGATCACAAAATTCAAATCCAAGCTAACTATTGTTGTAAGCTAGGCTCTATTATCAAACAGTATAATAATGTATTATCGTCCTAAGAATGAAAAAATTGTGCAGCAGTATCATAATCCACATGTCAAACCTCTCTTTTCTTAAATAAAAAACCTCAAAAAAAAGAGAAACAAAAAAAAAGAATCAATGATCACAATACGCTCTAAAATTCCATTCTGTTACTCAGCCAACGCCAAAAATTATATTTTTAAACTTCTACAATAATCACAATAATAATGCTTTAGTTCATTATTTGCATAAATCCAGTTTTTCTTGCGGTGGATATATTACTTTACATTGTAAGCATAAAGAAATTTTGCAGTGCCAAGAAATTTACAACAAAGATACATGGAAAGAAATGTAAAATAAAATCTCGCATATGAATCAAGTAAAAATTAATATCATTTCGTGAAGAAGTTATAACTCATTCAGTTTTCAGTAATCAACTGAATAAAAAGCTGAAACCTATGAGGATTTAATCTAGAAGAAATAAAGATGTCGAAACATACCGCACTAAAAGATAGGCTCATTACACTTCTTTTTAGACTGTTAATACGAATAGTTTGTTCCGTCGAAATATCCAATAATAAAGCATTTTCTTCCAAACCTATAGATTACGTATACGTATATTTGAATTAACAAATTCATAATGTGCACTTACTATAAATAGTACATTTTCGCTATTCTGACTTAATTTGTACACGATTCATTTTTCGCTACATTCTCCTTGTATAAGTGCTTCATTTTTCATGAAATGCAAAAAAACTTCCCACCACTCTGAAACGAACTAAACAAAGTCAAATTTGAAAACCACAGTCTTAAATTATATCATTCCTTAATAAACATTAGTTGGCTTAAATATTTACTGCCCCTATTAAATGCTCAAGAATGATTTATTTATAATTAAATCTAAAGCCCAAACTGGAATTCTTGACCACTAAAAAACAAGTATACGATCATAACTAACCAATTCCAATTCCCATTCGATTTCTATTAAAAGCTAATGCATGCACATACTTCTGACATGTCCATCTCATGTTATATGACGGTAAACGCAATTCTGCTGAGTCCTAGAACATAACTGCGCTTTCCAAACAAAATAAAATGTACTCAGGTATTAAATTAAATATTTGATCATATATCAATGGTGTTTTGGTTTTTAATTATATATTAATGAAATCTCCTGAATGCACATATCCATAATATCATCTATTTTGGTTAGAATCAATCTTATAACTTACATGAACTGAGGAAAATTCAGCTACTGGCTCAATGCAAACTCGACTTAAAGTTGAAAATCGATTATGCATAGTAACAATAGTTTGCGTCGTAACATACAATGCACATGTAACATTGTCGTTAACCGGCTCGACGCATATATCCATTAAATTTGACTTCACCAGATTTGCACCGTATGTACTACTTGGAATTTTTAATCCAAACTTACTCCAACATACACCTTTGCTACAAATAAACTTGTATATTTTGAACTCAATCGCTGAAAACATCCGCTTCTTACACTACATGCTAACTGTGACCTTACATAACCACGGTCCTCTTAGAATATTTCGCTTTTTCACGTGTTTTTAAGTGAACAGTCATAAATCATTCGTTTTATTTCAAGCAAATTTGAAATAATCGGGAAAATTATATTTCGGTTCAAAATAATTTCCTATGATTGCTGTTGCTGAGTTTCAATAATCTTCCCGCTAATACTCTATACTGTCAACTGTTTCTACTAACAACATGCACAGAGAAATACGATAAAAAGGTTGAATTAAAAAAAAAACATACGTGTTATCATAATGACTTGTGGTAACTTTGAAACAAATAAGTCGTGCACCACATGTGTCTCTCCACCCCTCGTCCCGCCGACCTCTCACTGACCAACATCCAACGATGGTTTTTCCATCGTCACTAATATCCACATAATGACAAGAATGTAATGTGTCAATGTCTGTATATCCCTGAAGAACAGTCAACAGCATTCATTCTTCCTATTTAGTAGTTCTAGCTATGCAAATCATTATGTCCAATAGTGCATTTATCATAGTAGAATGGACATACAAGTAGTTATAAGTAGTTCCATAACGGGATGCAAAATTCCTAAAAGTACTGGACGTCGTTTAACATATCTACATTAAAAATACTTCAGAAACCAATACAGCAGTCCGATTCGTTGCATAAAACAATTATCATCAATATCCACTGATGGAACCATAAATAATATGGAACATCTTTTTTGTAGTCGAACTTTACTGATTCGCTTAATTACTTAACAAAACATGTTACCCATATTTTTCTATTATATTTATAATTTTTACGACACGTATTTGTTTTATCATGTCAAAATGATGCCTAAACGAGATCGAATTAAACTAACCTTCTGAATGTAACTAGGCTTTTTTCGAACGCCACGCAATGCTCCTTCAGTAACCAAACGTGTAAATCGTGACACGCTGCTACCATATAATTCTCTCCGTTGTATCATTTTTGGTAACCATAAAACAGAAGGGCAAGATTTGGAACAACATTGTTCACGTTTAGCCATAAATAAATTGTGTTGCCGATTGCCTCTTAAATCGCTTTCACGGAATCCAATGTTCTAAATTAAAACTCTTAATTTGAATAAATGAAAATTTCTCAAAATTCGAAACTATACCACCATACATATGTATAGTAACCAAGACCTGTAAAAATAAAAAAACTCACGGGGCCACTAGCCTGTGGTTGAACTCTGTAGTAGCGTTTAGTTACACTGTCATATGCGAATCCCGGTATATCACTTTCCTCAACAATTGCATTGCCGTGAGACAATTGCTGTTCATTGGTTGTATGATCAATTTCATTCATACCGCGATTACTGCAAATCAATCCTTTTCTATTTTTGTATTCACTAAACCATTAGAATGTAGAAGAAATTATATTAGTGAGTATTGCTTACCAAGACCTAGATTTCTGAAACGACTAATAAAACCCTAAGTCAATTTTGTTTGTTACTTTGTGATTATTAAAGTAGTACAGTAGAGAACGACTCAGTACCAGAAAATGTATGATAAATAAACATCTATCAAATAAAGTATGGATGAAAAATGAAAAAAAAAGAGTGTAAATAATATAAATTTTATTATTCGTAAGGATTATAAATGTAACCTTCGCATAGCATTATTCCGATTTCTTCTTCTTCTCTTTCTTAACTGTCCCGTATTCAAATTGGCTTCCCCAACAACTTAAAATGAAACAGTTAGAAGTCCATATTAAAGGAATGAAATTCTAATATGCACTTCTAATACATTTAACAATAAAAAGACAAAAAGTAGTAAAATCGAAAATTTCGATCAACAAATATTTGAGCTATCTAACAACAAATTGTATTTAAGATAAATATATAATTCATCTTCTCGCTGAATATTTCTAATATTTCTTAATAAATTGTTGCAAATAGTTTCATACATGTTAAAATCTCTTGAAGAAAAAGAATGGTAAAAAAGTACATGGATTTAGAATCCAAATTTTAAGATCATCCATTACGATATTCTAAATGCCATTTGTGATTACTAGAATAAGTATTTCAATGGTAAATAAAGGAGTATTTTAGCAAAAATGTTTCAAATTGAAATGCTATACATTGCCGATCTAGAAAACTTAGAGTATTTATCATCATTTTGGTGTTTTCTTCGCTACCAAAATTATGTCTAGGCAGTTTTTATTAAGTTTTCGACTCAAAATTCAATGTAATACCAAATGAGTCATTTGATGGTACATATCGTCGTCTATTTGTTGTTGTATCTCTCCTGTGCCGTTTGTTACATTCCATATCTGTTTGATTATTGTTGATAGATTTATATTAAATAAATCCTAAAGTATAAAAATCCTAAAGTACACAATTATAGCAGCATTGGATGATCTCAGATCGATACGTAGAGCCAAATATTTTCAATTTCTAATCTTTATGTGCAAAACCCAATTTACTGATGAAACCTGATTTCAGTGGCTTATTTAAGTCTATTTATCGGATAGAAAATTCTAACAATCTGCCATTAGTGGTCCTTTGCATGTCTATCATTATGTACTACTCAGTGAGCATTTGCTAAAAAGATAAAATAAGGTGGTACATATAAAAATACATATCAAATAGATTAAAGTGAACTATGCATATTGTACACTAAAATAATTGCTTAAATTTGAAACGTTACCGGCAGAATGTTTACTTACTAACTTCTTCATTATTATTGGCATTGAAGTTTCTTTGTTTTATTATTTACTAGTACATAATTTTCTGCAATTTTAATCATATTTGCAGTGTTTCTCAATTTATCAGGACTACATTCCAAATATGACAGCTCGGATTCTAACTTATATCTACGAGAACAAATTACGGCAAAGAAAAAATACATTAATTCGGCAACTCTACCAAAGATTGAACGCAAAATTCATAATGCAATATTTCTCTTTTCTTTTCTAGTTATCAGCACTATTAAAATTTTTTGGAAGAAGAGTAAAATGAAATCAACTATTTTCATGATTTGAGATTGAACTTGATCAAATTGCTTGCATGAATAATTTCTCAAAAAAATTTTATGAGATGAAATTTTAGAATATTTCAAAACAATACTGGTGAGAAAAAGAGAAATATACACTACTAATCAGCAACTCTCTTTTTGCAGCTACTAGTCATGACTTTTACTTGAACGATTATTTGACCAATCAATATTACATTTTCGAGTAAAAGGTTGAAACTTATTAAATTTATTCGATTTATTTTTAATCAAAGAAGAGAAAATTTATTTAGGAAATTTTACTGATCCATAACAGGAAATAACGTTGAAATTGAAAGAAAAGAAGAATGTATCATGTAACGTGGAGATTCTGTTCCAACGCTGACTTCAACAATCTCCCATATACATTACGTAAATGTGTGCATCTTAAGTAAAGCAATGAGCAATATTAAAAATCAAGGCTATCCGTACCATATACGTAAACCCTTTCACAACACTTAGCAGAAGTCAGATATATTCTTTGTGACAAATCATTCATTATGTTCTTACATCACCTCGACCGCGTTAATATTAAAAATTACTGTCTCATGCTATATTTCAGCATCACCTGCGTGCTGTCCCCATGGTTAATAACTAGCGTGAATATCATAAATTTGATAGCAAAGGGAGATTTCAAATTAGGTGAATAGAAGATCCTGCTAAAACATAAAAAGGATCAAGCTTAAAAAGTCAAATATTGCAATTTTTCTTCTTGAAGTGCACAGAATGACTAAACAATGGACCGAATGTTCAGAAATCTCTAAGAGCAATCAACTTGCAAATTCACAAAATCAAAAATGCTACTGACTTCGATAGTTTATACATTTTTAACCAAAAAATAAGCATAAATATTTAAAAAAAACAGATACAAAATATCTCGAAAAAAATCCAGATGCAAATGATATTCAGTTGATAAAAATTACTATAGAATAATAATCGCGATCATAAATCATACACAATACCGATTTTCTATACCACAGTGCACTGAAACATTGGAGATTTTCAATTTTATAGTGCTTTTTCCGTCTTTCCAGAAGAATAACGGAAAGTAAAATTTCATCCCTGAATATTTTTGAATTTATAATTTCAAAAATGAGATCAAAAAATGAAATAGAATATAAATTATCAATGTTTTGCAACGATAAAGTTAAGTGCAAAGTGCTGTTGTTCTTTTCTTGCACTATTATAAAAAGTGTAAAGCATCAATTTTTTGGCATATACTATTAGATACAAATTATAATTTGTTGTGAAATAAAACGGTACGATTTCTACTAAATTCTGTAACATTTTTAATTCATTGCCTTAAAGAAAGCAAAAAGCGATGAAAAAAAATAGTATAAAGTGAGAAAATCATTCAAAATTAGCGAATATCACAAGAAAGTACTGTCCAAAAAAACATGCAATGATTTTGCTTATTCTAAATGCGTATTGAGGTGCTCAGTTGGCTGGTTTGTCCACTATTCATTTTTCGACTTCTTCATTGGTGGTTCACCGCTTACTGTGGGTAATGTCTGTGAAAAAGAAACTTTATTAAAATCAAAATTGATTTCAGCACTAATTATTCCAGGTTTATAAATTGGCAGTCTTAACATCCAGATGTAATTTTTAATCAAATTAAAATAGTCGTCGGAGCAACTTGCTTTTTATTCTCAAAGCCCAGTTAGTATTTACCAAAAATCCATTTTTTTTCATTCATTTTGAATAAAGTTAGTGTTCAATCTATTCATCAAAACTATTATAAACATATTATCCTAGATTTTGAAAGAATACTGTGTTTAAATATAGACTTCAAAACTAGAAAAATTTTTTTCACTGATTAGATGAAATCTCCAGAATCAATGCGAATTCCAATATTTGTTTTTCGTTCACCAACTTAATCTATTAAGCTTCATTTGGTATTAATCTAATAGAAGGTAAATAGAAAAGGTAGTTACTTTAAAAGATAAGCTAAATGCAGCAGTGCAGTGGAAAAATGTATATTTCTAGTAATTTCGAAGTGTATTTTTCTATTTTTAAGAGTAAGTAAGCTTACTGAGATCATTTATTTATATAGCAGTTAGATCACGGCACTTAATTAAAAATTGCACAACCGTACGCCACATGTCTACCGCATACAGTGCACGCAATAAACCTTTGAAACACAATTTCCATAAATGCACCCAATAGTTAGAGTAAAACAAATATTACTCTATTATTATTAATGATCAGGGCACGGATGCAGTAAGCGTCACGATTTCATAACGACAATAACAAAAGAAGTTAGTAAGCATTACGTTAAGACTGCGGTGACGGATTGGTTGATGGAGGAATTCCGTAAGCTGTGGACATCTGGAAATTACAAAGAGTTCAAATAACGGTTAATTGCGGAAACAGCTGAAAATGCAGAGGTAAATTTTTAGCTAAAGAATTAAGAAAATCCTATAAAAATTATAGATGGCACGGAGATAATGGGAATTCGTAGCAGCATGATCATGCAATCTACTGTTAATTTGAATTAGACTCAAATGTGAAAGGTTAATGCAAAACAATACCTCCTTTATATATAAACTTATATATTTTGGATAAGCTAAATTTAGCATTATAAACCGACATCTGCGAATCCGAAACTATTCAAAAACGGCTGCTGTGCAACCCAATTCATTTCCTTATCCTAAACTGTTCTTTAAAACCAAGTCGTGATGCTACCATGAATTTGATAGCCTGCTAATCTGAAAACCCCCATTCCTGCCGAAATACCATTACCTGTTTTAAATACAAACCAAAAACCGAGACAATTTCTAACCAGTAAATATGCAGATCAGTAAAACAAGATGTAAATAAATCTGCAGTTAGAAAGCCGATGCAATAATGGAAGACCCTCATTTTCACGAATAGTTTGCGATTTATTTTCATTTAAGGGAAGATACAAAGTTTTAAACAGCTAATTAAGGCGTTAATTATTAAGCATAAGCTGCGCAAACGAGAAAAGCATTTCTAATGCTATAGCTCGCTGAACGGACTATTCCGAGCCATTGGATGAATGACACCTACCAGCTGAGGATTATAACCGGCAGTGAAATCAAGACCAGCAGTCATGTGATGTGCCAGATCCTGTCCCGGAAGCATTGCTGGATAATTAAGCATACTTCCGGCTGCTGATGTTCCTGCTGCCAACATACCATATTGATTCGCAGCTATAAAATTTAATAATTGCAAATTTCAATTTTAAATTGGAAATGAGTGTTTCTAAATTTCAGATTAACTTCTGCAACTGATTTACTTTCAGGGGCTCCAAAAAATATATATATCCTTTCTTGAAGATTAGTTATAAATGATTCAGTTAATGCACTGATTGTCAGAAATATATTTTCGAAAATATAAAAAAAATATATCAACAGAAATATATTTTCGCTAAATTACAAGAAAATCAATTATTTCTAAGAAATCTTCTAAGATGGACAGGATAAAAAGAAATCAAAACCCACCATGAGCAGCTTTTTTAGCGGCATACATATTGGCTTCTTCTTGAGCTTTCGCTATATTTTTTTTGTATCGTATTCGTTTATTGCCAAACCAATTCGACACCTAAATTACGCACTTGCATATCATTTTTGAGTTTGAATGTCAATGAGTATGGCTTAATTTAATAAGTTTGCTTGGTAGTTAACATATTATGTTTTTCAACGCATTTATGATGTTATGTAATGGGATTTTTACCTAAAAATATATTTTCATTATATAAACCAATTACTCTAACAGTTCTATGATGAAACAATATTGCGAATAAATAAAGGAAAAAGAGAATTGAATTAAAGATCAACTTGTGAAACTGTGATCTGACATTGCCGTGCCAACTCTTCTTTTGCTTCTTCCGATGGATATGGATTACTTAAATGAGAATAGAAATATTCGTTCAGCACTTCTGTAGCTTGCTTGCTGAAGTTTCGCCGCTTTCTCCTATAATTTTAAAAACAAAATTCCTGCAAAGAATAGAAAAAAACAATTTTAGCATTAATACATTTATTACAGCATAAATTTGATACTGGACATATCCCCAAAGAAATTTAATTTGGAAGCATATCAGTACACGCTACAATGTATAACTGATTTGGCAAAAATCACCTAGCATCGAGAAATCGTGAGCGGAGAATCATTACTGCTTCACAAGTTGACTGCTTCAGTTGTACCTAGAAAAACAATTGAAATATAATTTAAACAAGAAATGTTGGAATTAAGCTAACGAGTTTTAAATTTACTAATTAAGTCTATGTAGCAATTTAACCACAACAGGTAAAAGTTTGGGAATTTTTATTCCCTGAATTGTATGAAACCAAATCCTTCACTGCTGCAAAACATCACACCGCACTTCCGTAAGTAAATCTTAAATGTAAACTTTTATTGAAAACTTCTGATTGGAGAATTAGAGCTCAGTAATTTCATTAGTCAATTGGTATTGTCGACTGACGTAAATTTATATCCCTTATTCAAAAAATCTCGGAATCAAAAATTTTCAGTCAAAGTTTATATTTCATTTTTTAATTTAACCAAAGCAGTAAAACTAGAGATTTCATTTATTAATTACCTGTATACCGGAAAATTTCTTTTGTATAATAGCAACCATCCGTTCAATTTCTTTGTTGGCAATTGGTCGAGTTCGACTTTGCTCACGTAGCAACGATACAACGTGTTGAGTGAATTCTTGACAAGCCTAAAAAATAATCATATTTCTTGTAGATCAAAAACGCGTGACTGTCTACAAAATTTATTAGTACTTTTCATTTGCATTTGATGCGAACTTCAAAAAAAGGTAAAAAATTCACTTCTTCATATTTCCGTAACTCTTCACTATATACCAATCTAATCTGGGTAAGTTTTTGGCGATAATCAGCTTGATCACCACCGCCAGTATCACTCTGAATTGGTCCACGATTGTCTGGACCAGCCACGCCTTCAGCAACCTGAAAAATATACTGAGAAGTCAAAAAAAGTAAAGTTTTACTGTAAAAATATATGATAACATTACTGACACTTGAATTTAACCGTATTTTCGTTATAAAACTAACCAGCATATTGTCTAGTCGCATAAGCTGTGGATCTTCTGGTGCTTCTTCTTGACCTCCTCGAATAGAAAGTGCTGCAATTGAAAAAATAATGGCTGTTCCTTTCGTGATACCAAAAACTCTCGTCACTTTCATTACTTTTGAAAATGGTGACGCATTCAAGAAATATCTTGATAAAAATACCTGTTTTTTCCTTAATTTCACATAAAACTTCAAATAAAGCGTTCTTCATGCGATGATTCTGCAACTGCTGTTTCCTAAAATTATTAAGTGGACCAGTGTTTGCTCATCATCTTTTTTGTCATAATTTTAGTTGTCGAAGATTAGTTTATGTTTTATAAGCTTAAATCATATCTCCGACATATTTGATATGCGCAAATATTACACTACTGATTAATCTTGCCATCGTAACTTGGATATGCTACATGCACCGTAACCTAAACATGCTACTTTGTTCTTAATACTTTAAAAAACCAAAAGCATATTCAATAAATACCACAAATTACTCCATGAATGATGTGTTATGTTTATTTACTTAAGGACACTATGAAGAAAAAAGGAAAACCTTTGTTGAGTATGGTCATCCAGGGATTGTTCCGATATGCTCATTAATTGCGACAACAAGTCATTCAGTGAAGTCGCTGGTGGTAATTCACCCATTTTAACCAAATTTGTTGTATAATAAAATTCTTTCAATGCATTAATATAATATCCTGAAATGAAACTGATAAGATGATCAATATAAAAAAAAGCAAGAAAAATGCAAAAACAGGGCAAGTTAGAATTAAAGAAACCGGTATTCATTTCAGATCACAAATATTTGAAAAAATATAAGACAGATTACAAGCCTTCAATTCTTTTGCTACACAAATAAAACATCACGCTAAATGTTAAAAAAAAACAATAATGTTCCTTCTTATTTTATTTGTGAACAGAAATGCGAGCAAATGAATTTTAGATGTGTAGCCTGACAATTCATTAAATCATCTCTCAGTCCATTTTCAGGCAGAAAGTGACTACAAAGACCTAACTAATTTATTTTGCTTTCAAATTTCCTTTAGTTCAATGTCAATAAGTACTTAGAAGTTATCAGGAAGATAGCTGCGTACTATGACAATTTCAAGTACAAAATTTGACATTAAAAAAGCCTTTTCTCTTTCTTCTTTTTCAGGATAAAGAGCAGACAATAAAGATGTCAACTCCGCTCATAGTGACATGTAAATTTTTATTTTTATATTACCTTTAGGTAAACACAAACTATAATACATAAGTTAACATATGAAAAGATATTAAGGAAACAGTTGGTCATTTACAATTTAACTTAGAAGAAAAAGCAAATGATAAATTCTTCAAGTGTTTCAAGAAATTTAATGAAATCAAAATCGAAATATGATTAACACATAAGTATAAACCCACATCCAACAGCTATTAGAACTGACAGTCTATATTTAACGCTTCTAAATCTAACGAGGCCAATCGATCGTTCCTGACATGGCCTACCGGTTTGGTTGCTATTATCCTTTTAAAAGTGTCGTCCTCCATTTGTTATTTTTTTTTGTTAGCTTGACGGAGAGTACGTGTATTTTGTATGCTTAACATAAACTGTACAATTTGACGTATAAATTTTTGTATGTTTGCACTCTTTCGTATATCTTTCATATGTTGCATCACACCACGTAAACAATATTATTTGATATGCGAATATCCTGTATATTTACTTTTGTCTCTTTTGTAAGTCTTGTGTTAGTGATAGTTTAAAGTGCGCGTATTTATTTAATTGAACTGACAAATGCTAGAAAAAAAACAGTGTCGTCAAACTTTAGTACATTATAAGGGATAAACTTAAATCTTAACTTGGCATCTGCTTTTTTTCTATTCAAAATTTAAAGGCTGCTGAATATTGTAATAATTACATTGTTTTTATAATACAAAATTAACTACAATAATTACATTGTTTTTCACTTTAGGATTTCGAGTTGAAGTAGTGAATGTTTACCATATATGAGATAGGTAGAATCATTTTATCATGATTGTTCTTTATTGTATAATTAACTAATGCGAAGCATTTATTAGGAAAACAAAAGTGGTTACGAATATAATCCCACGTGTGGCATTTCTTCATTTAATTAATAATGAGGATAATCTTGATCGTTATCACCAAGTTTGATATGTTATTTTTTTCCTAGAAGGTGTGATCTCTTATAATCAAAAGTATGAAGATCCAGGCTGGTGTTTTGATTTTTCTGTACAAAATATCTGACATATATTTATACATCTATAATGTTAGTCGCCAAAGTAGCGCATTGAGGATAGCACGAGATATTTGTGTTTCATATTTTCTCATCCGAAATTGATTTCTTGACGTTGAATTTTATGCGTTACTAGTTTTTATTACAGTATGTTAATTTTCATTTTAGGATTTGGAGCTGAGATGATAAAATGATGAGTTCTCCATATATGAGACAAACGGAATCATTTTATCATCATAATTGTTCATTAATTGTTCCGAAATAAACTAACGAGAAATTCTTGTCGGGAAATAAAAAGGACTAACTTATGGTTTTCGTCCAATTAATTAATGTGTGATGGATTGTTATCAAGATAGTTCGAAATATCAATTTTTCCTATATGAACTTTTCAAAGCTCTTTGGTGAACAGAAGTATGAATACTCTGAAATCTGACATATATTCGTACATCTATAGCGATTTAAACAATCGTCAAGTATTACGAGATACTTGTCTTTTTATAAAAAATTCGAAAGTTACCACCTATTTTCAGCATAATCTGTTGCTTGATTTTACCGTTGTAATTTTTATTTTTATGGTTCTTATATAACCAATGGAATGCAGAGATTTAACATGATATTATTACGTATCCAGTTAATCATTTGGTGATATCTAAGTTTGGAATCCTGTGGAAAAACTATTCTAGCTCTTAGTTTGGGATTTCTGCAAAAGAATTCATGTCGATGGAAAACCATTTCACTGCTATTTATTAACGTGCTCTAGTTTGTTTGGAATGGATATATAAAGATGGATCATTATTTAAACGGGATTTGCTCAATATGTTAACAACGTATCAAATTCCATAAATGAATTCTGCTGGTTTATTTATACATTAAAATTAACAGCTAGGATCAATCAGTGTGCAATAACTACAAAATTTGAACTAGAACGAAATGTAGAAAGAGGTGAAAAAAAGCGAGTCAAATGCGATGTACTTAATCCAAATTACATTAACGGAATATTAAATTCCATAAGAGAATTCATACCGGTGAAAGCCGTCTAATTGTGCTTGTGAAAAGCCATTTAGAAGGAATGTACTCAACCCAAATTATTGATGGAATATAAATCCCAGAAAAGGATTCATACCGGTGAAAAGCCATTTAATTATAACATTGCAAATCGTTTCATTACAAACCAATTCACTGCTATTTATTAACTATATTTTATTGATGTGAAATTTCAAATATTAGAAAGAATATATATAAGAATGAAAAACTATTCAAAAAAATCTACTTAATCCAGATTTATGTTGACGGAGTATTAAATTCCATAAGAGAATTCATACCGGTGAAAGCCGTCTAATTGTGCTTGTGAAAAGCCATTTAGAAGGAATGTACTCAACCCAAATTATTGATGGAATATAAATCCCAGAAAAGGATTCATACCGGTGAAAAGCCATTTAGTTATAACATTGCAAATCATTTCATGACAAACCAATTCACTGCTATTTATTAACTATATTTTACTGGTGTGAAATTTCAAATCTAGAAAGAATATATATAAGGACGAAAAACCATTCAGATCTAAATTCAAATTATGTTGATGAAATATTAAATTCCGGAAGAGAATACATACCGGTGAAAGCCATCTAATTGTGCTTGTGAAAAGCAATTCAGAAGGAATATACTTAGTCTAAATTATATTGGAGAATATTAAATTCCAGAAAAGAATATGTACCAGTGAAAAACAGTCTAATTGTGCAATTGCAGGTCATTTTATGACAAACCAATTCACTGCCATGTATTAACCATATTTTACTGATGTGAAATTTCAAATGCTAGAAGGAATATACATAAGAACGAAAAACCATTCAAAAGGAGTGTACTCGATCCAAATTATGTTGATGAAATATTAAATTCTAGAAAAGAATTCATACCGGTGAAAAACCGTATAGTTATGACATCGCAAATCATATTGATGACGAACCGTTTCACTGCTATTTATTAAAATACATTTTACGAGTGTGAAATTTCAGATGTTGAGGATGGATACTTATGAAGTCGAAAAGTCATTTGATAAGATGCATTTAATGCAAATTTTGTACTGAATTTCGCAGGCGAATTGACATCGTGAGAATTTATCCATTTAATCTACTTCTAGATGTTAAATAATTTTTGAGTTTAAACTTGTTTTAAGCTTTTCTTCAGAAAGGGTGTTCTCCAATGTTCCATATTTACTGCACATGTTTAGTATCATCATGAAATGTTTTATTTATTAATGGCGTGCAAAATTTAGATGTTTGATTTATTGTGGCATATAAAAAAAATAAATAAGAGAACCATATTTTATCAATATCTTAAAGCGATATTTTTAGGAGGAAATTTAATAATGCTTCATTGAATGAAGAGCTTTATTTTTAGGAGTTACATAACGAGGATAGTTCTAGTTAGCCTTCAGTTTCTTTTATATTTGAGAAGGCAATCTATGAAGTACTACTGTTTCCCATTCAATTGTTTGACATCTCATGAGAAATTCGTCCTTGCCTAACAAAGTTAGTCTGTTATGATACTTATTCTATTTAGTTTTATTGGCGGTGTCTTAATTATTTTCATCATTTATAAATGAAAGCTGCGGCTCCTTGTTTTTTCATTATTTCTATTTTACACTTAGAATGTACACATTGTATACGTTGCACCTTTTTGTTACATTTGATGATTTTGTTGATTAAATTTCTTCACACTATTTTCGTAATATATAAATTAGAAAAACAATCAGTGAATAAGAGAATATAGTAAAACTTCTATAAATTGGTTGAATTTACAAGATATTTCACTTCTTAAAGTTATAACTAAAAGAAGTTCAATATGATCTCAAATCAAACTCAGAAATTCAACATGACCGCGGTCAATTCAGCATTAACATATTAGGCATGAATAAATTGACGAATTAGTCATACATATAGGAGAATTTAGCATCACTTCAAAGAATCTACAAAACTTTACATCGTTATGCATTTATTTCTGCTTGAAAAAATAAATTGTGTTATATTGTTTAGAATGAAAATTTTAATTTTGTAAAAAAATTATGAGGTGAAAGGGGTCAAGTACACGTAGTTACGTTCAGTAGAAGAGTATGCAAAACTGATATGACAAACCTTCTACAATAGAAACTACATTAAATCTGATTTAATCTTCAAATTAAAACAGTTACGCTATGAATTTCTCTTTCATTAACCTCAAAAGCGTAATTTTACTTATCATTAATCAAGAGGAAAACTCTACTGGATCACCATTTAACAATAGCAATAATAATTTGAAATCGAAGCAAGGGATCCTTTGTTTTTGAACATGTGAAAAAAAGTAACGACTAAAAACGGTTCTTTTATTGGAAATCAGAATCACAGACAATCAGAACTTAACCCAAATTATAGTTTTCTTCAAACAAATTTCAAGAAAAATTTAACCCTTAAAGTCTAAAAGGAATTTTCAAAAAAGGCGAACAAAATACTTTTGTTAGCTATCACAAACATTGAAAGGCAAGCACTGTAAAAAATTTAACAAAACTAAGAAATGATCTGCTACTTCTCAGTATCAATCCAGTAGTCCCCTCTCCCTAAGAAAAATCTAGCGGATTTTAAAAATTGTTTTAATTCAGTTCCAACAAATCGGTGGTATCTGAATTGCTGACAAAAACAACAATTTTAAAAGAGATTCCTAAAAGATGGAAACAATGATATATTAGATTTGCAATACAACAGTTAAAACTTTTGATTTGATCATTCTTGTTCGCGGGAACAGGGCGATAAAGAATAAGTAAATGCTATAAAAACGAAAAAAAAGTTGGCAGACTGCTAACACTGTTTTAAATGATACAACAAATTTCTTGAAATACTGAAATCAAATCTGTGAATGCAGAAACCACCATGGCATTTTCGAAGATCAAAATACGGAGAACTAAGAAAAAATAAGATAGAATATTTGAATAACAAAACAAATTAACAAACAAAAACATTTTTAAAAATTCAAACAAAACATATAAATTGAGATATTTATACAAAGAGAAGGAAAAAAAACTAGGAAAAGACAAAAAAGGAGGAAGAATTTGTGTTTTTTGGTGACATGACAATGAAAAGGAAAGATATCTTTTCTCATTCAACAATCGAATCCAAATTAATTGCTGGTGAATTTATTTTTTTAGTAGAAAATTATTAAGATGAAGAAAAAATGAAACAAGAAATTGAGCAAAAAAATTATCCTACAGTTATAAACAACAACAGCAACATCGTCTTTAGTAATAAGAGATGCCGAATATTAACATTCAGCATTCAACTTTAACTATTATTTAGCCTTCATGGCATTATTGACTTCGGAGCAATCCTATTCCGTTAATAATTCTTGAGGTAGTCTTTCTTCAGAATATACTGCGAACTGTAATGCAATGTTCAGAGATCATTTCGAAAATTATGTGAGATATATATCTGCGAGATACTTGTCGATATCTTTTTTTAAGATGATTCCATCTCAATACTTTTCGTCAGCTATCTTAATATTTAGTACCTAGAACGTTTTTCGCTACTAGTTCTACTCAAACCTAATAATTCATAAATTTAAACGATATATAACAAAGCATATTTATGGTTGATAAATGTAATAAATTAAAATTCATCCTCGTTTCTATCGAACCGTGTTAAGCTAATGTCAGTTTCTGATTTACGTCTGCTGCTCTGGGAATGACCAGAACTGCCAATACTTCGTCGCCATGACGAGGTACCATTACGTCGGTTCGAGAAGCATAATGGCTGAAATAAATTAACATTATTAAAATAGTACCGGATTTATGCAGTCATTCAGTACAAGAACCTTCTCTGATAATAGCTCGAGATAGAAAACCTACAAACATAATGTTTTATATGTCGTCTGCAAAAAGCTATTTTTGTCATAAAAATTGCCATCACTTAGTGAAACAAAAAAAAAGTGAAAACAAACTGTCCTACTCCACAATCATAACATTTTCGTTCCTAAAAAATCCATGTCATATTTTAAATATCACTAAAATGAGCAAAATCAGAAACGAATCAATGTTGCACCTTCGTTTGAACATTTGCTTCATTATTACTTGGTAAATAACAAATGTTTCCACTACTGTTGGAATGATTTAATCGCTGCTTATCCGGTCTGTTAATGAATGAAGTCTGAAAAAAAAGAACTAACAATGCACATCAACCAGTAATAGAAATAGCCAAATGTTACAGTCCATATTTGAAATGTTAAATGATTACTTGTATTCAACATCTAAAATGTTAAGCGAAAAGTAATATTACCTCGCTCTCATCAACACATCCCGCACTAGTAGTTCGCATAAGCCCAGTGTTATCACTAACTGGGAATAACTCTTCATCTAGATAATCATCTATATTTATTTCATTGGACAACACGAATGACATCTAAATGATATACACATTAAATCTTTTCGTATTTTAGTATCTTAAGTTATACCATGCTATAAGTGTCTTATAAAAAATTATTAATATCTTTATAAATTCAATATTTTTGTCCAGCCCTCTGGTCAATGTACTTTGATAAAGATAAAAGTCTCACACAGAGAAAAAAGAACTGGTAACATGCTTTTTATACTTTTTATAAGAAATGTATAAAATATGAACAAAGAAAGGTACCTCGCGAAATTCATCATCGGGAAAATTAAGCGCTCCATCTTCAGCGTGTCTCAACAGAATTCCAACAATTTGGGCGAAAGTGGGACGTTCACGCGGATCGTATTTCCAACACCGTTTCATCAATTCATACCTCAAAAGTATCAAACATATTCAACTTGTACTCAGAATAGAAAGATATGACATCAGAAGCGAATTAACTGAAAGTTCACTTTTTAAAATATAAAGCAATTTTATTCAAATAGTCGCAAAATTCAGTCTTTCTTGCTACAACATTTTATTAGGAAACAACTGTATTAAAATCTGCAAACATACCAAAAGTCCGGACAACCAGTTGGTCTGGCCAATATTTTTTTCTTCACACCAATATAATCAAAAACACTTTCATTAGCTAAACCCAAATATGGTTGTTGAGCCAATGTAAGCATTTCGTAAAGTGTAATACCATAAGACCTGCATGATATTGCATTTTTAAATGTAATTTTTTTATTAATTTCACATCGAATGATAATATTCTGAATTTCACTAATGTGTGTGGAGTTCATTTCAAAAACATTGAAATTCTACTTATCGATATTCGGACCCCATCATTCCAATACTTTTTCATTCACTTCTTAGTAAAGAATAATGTTGTATTAAGGATTTTTAAGCTTGATCTATATCCAATTCGTTTTTCAGCTCATTCTATTACTGAAGGAGTTAGAGACATTGAATTAGAAATTAAAATCTCTAACTTGACAGACAAGTGAACCAACATGTTTACAAAACGTTATATTGTCATAACTTTTCTCCTTCCAGCGACATATCAGTGATTAAAAACATATTTCATTACTTTGTCTTCAAGGACTCTTTTAAATCTTGCAAACATGTAGAAGCTAAAAGGATGATAGAAACAATTTCCTCATTCTCGATTTTCATATTTTCCAGACTGGTGTACTCAACATCCAAGATAGTTTAAAAAAAAATTTTTAATACAAGTTTTATATAGTTTTATACAAGGAATTCCTACCAGACATCTGACTTCATGGTGAATTTACCATCCATCAATGATTCTGGTGCCATCCATCGTACTGGCATCAAACGTTTTCCTTGGAAATGAAAAATTAGTACGAAATTTCAGCATGCATACTTACAAGACTTTTAAATTAGACTTCCAGAAATTAGAATCATTTAATCGATTAAAACTGACGAATTTTATACCTGCATCTTTTTATCTATAAAATGCTTTCAATAAATCTAAATCTCTGAAATTATGAACAAACCTGCTGGTTTATAATATTCATGATAATAGATATCCCTTGCCATACCAAAATCACCTATCTTCACCGTATCAAATTCACTCACCTAAAATGATTTGTAAAAATTGTGATAAAGGTTACAACAGTAATCCTATCCAACAGTACTATAATGAGATTAAAAAAATATATTCCGCATGGAAGTGTGACTAAACTTTAATCCAAAATTTGATTGAATTTGAAATACCATGCAATTTCTAGCAGCTAAGTCACGGTGGCAGAATTTCAATGATTCCAGGTAAGCCATTCCATCAGCAACCTGTGAAGCCCAACGGAAAAAGTCGACTGCACTTGGTACTTGCAGACCATGAATATTTTCCTCAGCATTTGGTCGTCTAGACCGTAGATAATCACGTAGATTACCCTGTAGCAGAAAATAATATTTTTCAATATAGAAAAAAACACACGTGTATAGAGCGTGAAATTCCTTAATTTCATATGCAAATAAAAAAAGATCCAGAATTTCAATTTTTATAGTTTATTATCATATCTCATTAAACTTTATGGGGAATTGCTTCTCTTTTTAAACGTCCATGAAGAATAAACTACCTTTTTCATCATTTCCATCACGACGAGGACAGGTTGACCATCAGAAACAACGCCATAAAGTTTAACGATAAAAGGCGTATTGAACTGTTTCATAACGCTTGCTTCGATAAGAAAGTGAAGACGCTCCGCACTATTCGCTGTTTCGGATACTGTTTTGATTGCACACTCGCCGAAAGTAGCACCCAAATATGATTTACAGTTGTCACCGTATCCACGATATACCTAAAACAAAAGCTTTGAATCTCAAAACTTTTATGACTTAAATTCAGCAAGAATAGACTTCAATTTCTTTGAAAAATATGAAGACTAAACAGATATGGGAGTTAGAATATCACCTTTCCGAAAGTCCCTCTGCCGATTTCTTCTTCCAAATGAATTGTATTTCGTTTCAATTCCCATTCATCCGGTTTATAAACATCCATTTGGCTGAGATATTCAGGATTTGCCGAAATTTGTTGCCGCACGTATTCACGAACCTAGAAAGAAATTGAAATTTACTAAACCTTTCCGTACTTTTAAAAACAAAATAAGAACAACTTGCAGGGATGGAATGCATCCATTTCATTTAACCTTATTTGCAAAAAAATTTTTTTTATAGAGATAAAGTATCTAGAAAGTTAAACAAAAGATCTTTTTTAAACATATAAACTTCATTCGAAAAGCTGTTGAAAATGTACCTTTTCTCCTAATATTTTCCTGGATATATAGTATGCAGCTAAGGAACCAATGGATAATACAAGAAGAACAATCACAGCGATAAATGAAACTACCTAGAATATAAAAAAATTTCTACTAATTTAACCAAATTAGTAAAAGCTGCATGAAAAGTAAAAGGTTTACATTTTCTGTTTGTTAAAATAACAGTTGTTATAATATTTGTAATATTTCCCATTATCAATGGACTGAAGCAAATTATAAATTATATCATCAATGTAAGATTCGGTAAATCATTTTTTATTTTTAATTTAGGGTTAAGTCTTGACTGAGGTGAAAAATAACTTTCAATTATAACACCAGCATGAAATGAAAATAATATCCTAGATATCAGAAGCTAAATGATGGAGAAAGTTACTTATGAATTATGAAACTTAAACTGTTAAAGTCAGATCACGTCGTTCTAGTTAGTTCAGTAACTTACTGTTGTTGTAAAAAATGTCGGTTTCACAATCCTGAATAATGTATGTGCCACGGCTGTTTCCTTGATGGCATGAAATGAGAGAGAAGCCAAAGATATTGTTTCCACTTGCACCAGATATTCACCCTCAGCTAATCCACTGAACACCACACCTTCTCGTTCACGAAAATTACTTGCTTTAACGCACTGACTTATTGGTGTCTGAAAATAGAAATTAATTACAAAAGATTACCTAACTTATCCAATAAAAGTAAGACTGTACTTATTCCTGTGGCAGACCACAAATAATGCAAGTATTCCCTCAATAAGCTATCATTAAGTAAAATGTGATGACCTCGACAAAAAACTTAATGTCTCAACGGTGGGACAACATTTTAGTAAAACACTGTTATGAACAGCTGAAAACTATTTACGAACTTGGGCAAGATTTTCAGCCACTACAGTAACTCGATATGCAAGTATCATGCCATTTGGATTTGACGGTTCCTGCCAGGTTATTTTACGACTGCGAGGGTCTTGTTTGAACGATGTTGAATTAATAACCTTGATAGTTCTATTGTCAACCAAATCATTTGATGCTAAAACAATTAACCAAGGATTAAATTGTGCAGTTTTCTGAAAATCTATCAGCGATTCAAAATTTAGTTATTGATGTATGTATTGAAATTTTCAAGAACGCTAGAAATTTTGAAAACTCACTTTTTCTATTTTCTATATTAATTAAGAAAATAAACATGAACATTTGAAAACCAAAGTAGTTGATATGAAAGAAAAGAAAAAGAGAATGTTCGAAATTTCCAATATCTTAAGAAAAAGAAGTATTTACCGATTGGTGCTGTGCGTACGACCATCCAACCAGGTCGCTGTGAGCAGTACGCACCACCTGGAGCCGATATATTTTGACATGCATAAATCTGTAGATATAAATCTTAACATCTGTTTCACAGTTTCAGTATCACCTTATCCTTTTTGTTAAAAAGATCAAAAACAGGAACAACAACGACTACTGTAGAAAAAAAGATATTCCCATTAAACGTCATTATAAACCGACAGACATTTAACAACTTAGTGTAACGTATCACTAATGCAATAACGACTTTTTAGCATTACAAGTTAAACCTTGCAATGATAACTACTGCTTCTGTCAATTCACGAAGTCAGTGCTATGAAATAACATCAATTGCTAGCTATCAATGGAACTCAATCTTGAACTGCGAATGTGCGAGCTTCATTACCAATAAATGTCGAAAATACGAACCCATATCTGGTATTGTGTGTAATGCCGTAGGCCAACGATAGATAAACGACGTGTAGTGACGTTAATTTTATGGGTCCCAATATCCATTTCTGATCGATACAAACTCGTAGTTTCATTCACTTCATTTTGTGTTATAAATATAAACCTTTCGTCACCATACTGCTTCTCATTTGGTTCATTGTAATCTTTCAGGATTGATCGACGATTGCGATGAATTCGTGATTTGTCAGTTAAACTTTTCTTTGAGTCTCTAAAACAATTAATATGTGAATAACCAAAGATTATAAACAGCATCAAGTCCCAGAAACCGAAGATTATGAACACCTAATATGTGTTATTAAGGTAAATCTGAATTTCATGTTACTGCTTTTTCAGTAATTTCGAGAACTGAAAATTTTGGCCCACTCAGAAATACTTCTAAAAACTTATCACAACGGATTCTAAAATTATCAAATCAAACAACAGCAATTTAAGAAAATTATTCAGAAAATTTTGAATTTAATCAAATGAAAAAGCATACTGTTGCACGAAGACCAAATTCTGCACAGCATTTTCAAAATCGGCTTCATTAGCTCTTTCATCCTCCAGAAATATATCGTTTGGATTTGTCTGTTGTTGCTGTTAAAAAATCGATCTTTTTAGTTTATTTGGTTGAAATGGTGAAGTAACTTGATATCCCTTAATACAACATGATAATATAGCAGTTACCTTAAGTGATCGGCATTCGCAGCATCCAGCTTTTGAGCAAGATTGTTGTGCAGGCGAAGTATGTGTGAATCGATCATTTATATCCTTGTGATGTCGCAATCCCGTACCTGGAGTAAATATAGAAGAAAATAAGCAATGATACACAACACTGTAAACACAACTGGCTTCATTTAAATTTCATTATTAACTGAAAAAAATCCTCGAACGCAAACAACGTAGCTGTGGCAGAATGTTCATCTTTTTTTTCTCGAATCATTTACATTACTTCTTATATTGTTAAAGCACTTATATCTTTGAAACTTACCAGCTTTATCATCACAAACATTTCCTGATATTGTCGATGGATCATCACCTAATACTTGCCACTTGACAACGTAATGTGTGATATCACCATTTGGTCGCTCTGGTGGCTCCCAAGCCAAACTGCAAAAAATATCCGTTTAAAAATTTCCGAAACTATAGTTTCAAATTTATTATAACAAAGTTTTGTTTTGATTACTATAAATTATCAAAATAGATGCCAAATAAACAACTGAAACAATTTACTAAAATTGAGATGAAATGAACTTATATGAGCACTGTTTACCAAATAAACTAAAAAGGGAGCTTTTTTTGAAAATTACTCACTCAATTTGATCAGGTTTCATAATGAGAGACTTGCCAACGACATCTTTTGGTGGATCGGGAGTGGAGAAGAGTGTCTTCAAAAAGTGAATCTTGGAAATGGCATTTCGTGCACCAGGGTGATTAATAAGTTTAGTTTGAACATAATATGCGTACCTAAAAACAGATCCATATTCATTTAGAAATAAACAAATAGCTACCATCCAACATCGAAAAACTCTAAATGTCAAGAACTTGACCACAAATGTTTAAAGAAGAAGTCTCTTAGAAAGCTAATAGGCCATCATGCCACATGAACTACAAAATCGATAAGTTCCGATAGATTCATACTGCTAAATTAACATACCACGTATTAGATTCTACAGCAAAAATACCAGCTCCTCGATTCAAACCTTCATTACCATTTCCTTTCTCTGGCTCAAAATGCATCTGCCACGAATCGCTGCATGCTGAGCGATCATCATCAATGCTCAGTGAAGGATCAGGACCATCCACTTTTTTATAAAATACCTTCAAAACGCAAAAAAAATCAAATGTTTAATTTTGAACCGAAATATTTTATCTAAAATTCAAATGTAATAAACATCAGTTAAAAACAAGGAGACTTAATACTTATAGCAACTTTTTCCACCGTGTAACCGATACTCCAATTTGTCACTAAAATTTCGTTCTGTCAGAGCACAGAAAAAATTTCTGTTTTTTACTCACTGCAACGATAAAAAGTTCCACATTAGTTTCAAATATAACCGTTAGCATAAAAAAAACTTTTTTTTAGCAACTCATCATCAAAGAGCAGTCAAAATCACTGATTGGGCAATAAAACTAAAAGAGCTGATTCTCTATTTCTGGTTATGCAGTTACAATAAAAATGTGTACCTGTTGTTACTAATATACTCTTGCTTTCGTACTGCTAAAATTTTGCAAATACCTGATATCCTAAGAATTTCCGATGATCCATATCAGTCGTATTAAAAGCAACCCAAGATATCATGAAACCAAAACTATGAATATCTTCAGTTTGAACTTCAAATGTCGTTTCGTCACCTGAATTTTTTGATAAATCTTTAACTTAGAAAACTGAGAAAAAAGAAAAACAGGGAATTAAAAATTAAATTTTTGCTATCCAAATTAAACGTTAACACTCACACACTGCCCGATCACCATTGCTGTAATATGACACATCGTTTTCTTTCACGTCAGTAAGGCCCGCATAATCGATAAGTGCTTTTATGCGATTGTAGCATAACATGCGATTATTTTGGAACAACACTGTACCATTTCCGAGGGTCAACGGCCGTTTTTCAATATCAAATATTTGACGCAAATTGGCATTTTCAAATATTGCAAGCGCATATCTTAAAAGTATATATATTCTATTAAATATATTTTTCTTTAAATCATCTTAAAAGTATATATATATTTTTTCTTTAAGAATGTATTTAAAAAAAGTTTATTTAAGTCGAAGTCGAAAGAGACAAGTCGAACTTCTTAAAATAATTTCGACCGCAAAATTTTGCTAGTTTAAGCGATGGAAACATGAATAATGCTCAAACTTAAAAGAAGAAATGTTCTCGACACTTCAGCCTAACCAAAAACGTGTGCATTACAAGATGTGATTACAAATTTAATTAGTCGACATTACAATCTATAGATGGTGATATTAATAAGATGTAAACGGGAAATGTTCTCATTTTAATTTCGAACAATATTAAACCTCCTTCTATATCAAGAAAAAAAAGTGTGGAAGCATTGTATATTTTACCACATTTTTATTAGAAAATTTTACAATGTACCGATCTCGATAAAGTATGTTTCCCTTGATTAATCGCAATCGTTTGAACATGTGCAAAGAAATAAATGATATACTGAAATCAATCAACAGATAGCCTTCAATAACTTCAATATAGCCCAATGCTTCGCTTATTTTTTCCATCCCTGCTGCATCTAAGCCTTTTCTAAAATAATGAATAAGGACATTAATCTTTTGTATCAAAATTTTGCAGTTTTATCAGTCTCATAAACTTTCCTTTCTTCCTTCTTTTCATTTAAAGATAGAGTAATAGACTATGCTCTTAATCAGCTCTACAGTGATCTGCTATCCAAACTCTTCGCACAGAAACATATATGGGAACAAAAATATCCTATCTTCCACTCTTATCATTTAGCCGCTAAAGTCGAATGTTAAAAGGATCAAATTCTAAGAAACGGTATCCAACTGATTTCATTCCATCCATGGAAAATAATTCATTATTGTTGAGTATCTCGAATTATTTACTCTTGTTTATTATATCACCGCAAATAGTAACGTAATTTCGTATCTTAAAAAAAATTTGACCAACAAACCTTAATTCGATTTCTAGATAACCTTCAATAACGTTGCATTTTTTAAACAAATAATCGTTGACGCGTGCAAAAGAATCGATGGTACCGCCTTTGCATTTCACTGGACAATAGCCTTCACATTTAATACAATGTGATGAAGTGGTCGGGTCTGCAATGGAAAAAAAAATCACTTCTACATTTCTTTGAATTAATAAAGAATCACTCTATTTAAAATTAATTTCCGCTTTATAATTAAAATAGTAATACACAAACCAATTTCCTGCCCAAATGGACAATCAACACGGCACATATTTTCAACTATTAGCATCCGTTTCTTAGTACTTTCCATCGTTACTGGTGCTGATATATTTCGACATTCTTCAATCGTTACACATCTTCTACAACAAAAAAATTTTCCATTCAATTAATCATAATTCACGTTAATGTTTTAACGTGAATGCTTCAAGTTCCTTTTTTAAAAGCCAATTTTTCTTGCTTGAACAAAAAACAGCATCAAACGATAAAACTTTACTTGAAGCAAAGACATTACAAAAAGAAAATAAAGTCTTCCTTTTTACAAAATTTTCATAAAATCACTTCAAAATGAAAAGCACTTGCCTTACGAGATAAATGTGATGTATTTCATACAAGCCAGTTGGACATTTGTCCATGCATATACCCTGATAGACGACATTTTTGCAGAAATGGCAAGCACTCGGATCATCAGGTGATGAGCATCCACCCAAACACTGATCATGACATTTTTCGCCGTCATCGTCGCAACCTGGTCCCACCGTTTTATCATCGTTCCATGTGTATTTACATTCTGAAACAGTTAACAATTGCTTGAGAAAAATGAAAATTGCAATAAAATTAAATTGGAAATTACAAACCTCATTTCTTGATTTGCATCTTTAAATTTCATATTTCTTATATTCAAAAGGATTTCAAATTTCTACTGAAATTTATGCTCAGCATGATCAATTTTCAGAACGAAATGCAACAAAAAAATCTACCGAGCTGACATGTTTCAGCGTCCCAACACGACAGCATGTGGTCACGTTTATGACAACGATGTTCATTCTGTGGGACGCAGTCATCACTACATAAATCTGAAAACCATTTTTTTAAGCATAGTAAATTATACGAAAACACTGGAATTATTAAGAACTAAAAAATTTTCTAAGTTGGAGTAAATTATTTCAAATAA
>UPTC01000235.1:0-51078 GCA_900537255.1 Acanthocheilonema viteae | reverse complement strand
TAAAAATAAAATCTTTTTCTAGAAGATAAAAATTTCATTTTTGACACTGTTCATGTTGGAAGCATTTATATATCTTCAAATTTAATAGACATTATCGTTTTTTTTATTCCTATGAAATAATTCCAGTCTGATAGCTACTGCAAGATTCTATTTGATAAATTTGGATGATAGAAAGGTAAAAAGCATTGTCAGCCTGAATAACAAACATATCGGTTATCTGTTTATTATCGGTGTATCCTATTGACTTTGATTGACAGATGACCAGAGTTTGATGGATTGTCACAGTGAATAAAATAATAACATGTATGTTTTAAAGTAATTGAGGGAGATTGTATATTATTTATTGTCATTTTTTGTTTATTTAAATTATAAAATATGGTCGAAAAGCACAAGAAAATATTTGAAGAACGCGCTCGTGAAACTGTTATTGCTGAAGGCCTTTCTTTACACATCTGCTTGATAATTCAATGATGTATCTTTTCTCCCTGATTTATCATTTAATAATCAGTGCCATAACTATCACATCACAAAGCTATAATATTCAGTCATCAAATTTAAAATGATATTGGTGGCACTAAAGACGGTTGACCTATATATAGTTTGATCACCTGTTCTGTGATGTTTCGAAGAACATCTATCTGGTGGTTATATGAACATTTGCGATGAAAACTTCGAACCTTATCCTTTCATTAAAAAAAACTTTTTGAACTTGGTAGAAAGATTAAGATTGTAACTATAAATTAAGAATTCTTGAAAATTTTTCTCCTCATTATTATAGCAAAAGCCTTAATGGGAATTGTTTTCTGTTAAAACATTTTTTATTAATCTAAAATTAATAGTGATATCTGTGTGACTAATAAGCTGTTAAATTTCATTAATCATATGTAAACAAAGATTTTGCCATTGCATTGTAATAATATGCTCTGTCTGTAGAGAATGAAGAAAGAAATGAGAGAAAAAAAAGAAAATTGATTTACATATTCATGTTTAATCAGTACGATTAACTGTATTTTATGAAATAGATCCAAAGATTCTGAGCCTTTTTGGAATATTTTTATATAGAATGTTTTTATTGTCATTTTTTTTAGATTTATTAAATTAATTGGCTCTGACGTTGTTTCTCATGATTATCACTAATGTGATTTATTATTTTAATTTTTAGGGCAATTCTGATGTGGACCCTCATATCATTTTTATCACTGATAACAATATATAGGTTATCATTACTAACGCAAGCAGCAAATGGGCCGGTACAAAGACGTTTTGAATACAAGCATAGTTTTCGTGCACCTGACTTAGCTTTACGTGATGGCACTATACCGTTCTGGACAGTTACTGGTGATGCAATAGCTTCCAGTGAACAACTTCGATTAGCACCATCTATGAGGAGTCGAAAGGGTAAGTCTCATTGCGTTGCATGGTCGTTACAAGATCATGACTTACTAATATCGATAATTTAATGATTTTGAGAGGAATGATAAATTTTTCAAATGATTGTAAGAAGAATGATAAGTTTTTCAATACAGATATTTGAATATAATAATTTTAGGACTTGCGTGGAATAAGCGAGTAATGGCTGAGTCAGATCACTTTGAAATTCAAGTTGCTTTTCGAATAACTGGACAAGGTCGTATTGGCGCTGATGGTATTGCTGTCTGGTATACTGCTCAGCAGCCCACTCTCGGTCCTGTAAGTAGATTTTTTTGCAACTAGCTTTTGTAATTTCAACCAAATGCATTTAATAGTTTGGGATATCATGATCGAGAGATCTCAATAAAAGTAATTAACCTGTATTGCTAGATTTAATATCGGTTATTACGTTTTTAGTTGTCAATCACTGAGATTGCGTTTGATCATTCGAATACTGGAAAGTGTATACTGTTTACCTGTTTCTGCCTTACAAGGACGATTATTTTTATCCACTTATTAGTGTTTGCTTTCTTTTATAACCCTGATGATATTATTAGCCTTCAAATTTTGTCGAAGCATAGTCATTTATCTCTGTTGCAGGTGTTTGGAGCAAATGATTACTGGACAGGAATGGGGCTTTTTCTGGATTCGTTTGATAATGATGCCCAGAAAAATAATCCATTCGTAGCACTAATGATTAACGATGGTACCAGACAGTATGACCATCAGACTGATGGCTCACAACAAATGCTTTCAGGTGAATTCTTTCTTGAATTTCAGTTTGATTTTTAGAAAGGAACTAAAGTAACTAGTAACCGTTATCGCAACTAATGGTTTAATAAGCCTTGGTACTTAATTTTTTTCATATTTAAGACATTTGAAAATCGAGTTTTTTATATTTAGAAATTTTTTGGGTATCTTTTCATTAAAATTAGCAAGTTCAGGTTGCCAGAAAGATTTTCGTAATAAACCATATCCAGTTCATCTGAAAATTGAATACCTTCACAATGTTCTCACCGTATCAATATCCGATGGTTTGCAAGCTAAACCTCGTTACGAGTTATGTATTCGCGCTGAAAATATATTTTTGCCAAAGAACGGGTTTTTCGGTACGTACTGCAAATTATGATAGTAGAATAATAATTGTATTGAGTTAATTGAAGCTTAAAGATATGATAAATTTCGAAAAATATTCCTTCTGCTAAAAAAATTTTTTTGAATTTTTAGGTATTTCCGCTGCTACAGGTGGTTTAGCAGATGATCATGATATTGTTAAATATAGCGTATTTTCATTATATACCGACAGAGGATCAGTGCCTTCTTCTCTTCCACAAGAGGAAAAACAGAAATATGATGCTGAATTTGAAAGACAAATGAAAGAGTATGAAAAAGAACGACAAAAGTATGAATATTGTTTACAATAACATTTTCGATTTAATGAATTGGCTTGTTTTTTTTTTGAATACTTTTCCGTGAGATACCGAAATGTTTTCTTCTATTTTTTTTAGATTCAAAGAAGAGCATCCAGAAAAAGCAAAACTGGATACATTGGATGAAGAAATCGCTGGAGTATATGAAGATGCATCGCAGAGAGAAATGAGGATGATTATTGAAATGCAAACAAATATTCATCAAATTCTGCAACATCTGGAAAATCGATTGCAGGATATCAGGTATTCTTAAGCAGTACTTTCTTATGTGAAATTACTATGATAGAAAATTGAAAAATATTCCAAAACATCACTTTTAGTCAACAGCAAAATGTTCAATCTTCATTGATTCAACAGTGTGCAACTAGAAGTGATGGAGCTACGCTTGGTAAACCAGGTGAAGTGGCTCTCGGTGTTGGAGGTTTCCAGCAGCATGAAAAGAATGAAGCATTGCAGGTCATTGTCTTTTTCTGTAATTTTTCGTAAAGTTTACTGTTGTCGATTATGTAAGCTAGAAAACTTTTATATTTGTTAAGAAATTTTTGTTATAGTCATTACGGGATTTAACATCTAGTGTCCGGGATATGAAGAGCTATGTAAATGAAATATTTACTCGTACCTATAATCTTGAGCAGAAAATGGGAGATGGAAGTGCAGTAAGATCTCCATCTGGCACTACAGGAGACCCGGCTTTACGATCTCTCATTGAAGCAATACAAAATGATGTACGACAAATTAGAACAACGCAACTTGGAGCAGTAATTTTTGTTTAATTTGTAATAAATAATGGAAATAGGCAAAAAATACTATCTTATTCAGAAATGTTCTTTTTTGGGGTTGAAATCTTATTCACGAAACAATATATGTGCTGTTATATGCTCTGTTAGAATTCTTGTTATCTTATTTTTTTGTCTTCCAAACAATTCCTCAGATATTTCCTGTACCTTTGGTTCCTGACCTTATGACCGTTTATTTCATTCTACACTCTTTAGCGCTTTTTTTTTTCATCTCTTTAATAAACGGTAATAACGGATGTTTTCTTCATAAACTGGAACTTTTTTTCAGCCAAATGTTCAAATTGGTGATTATTGCACGAACGTTCCCTGTTTATCGTCATCATTTTTCATGACTATTATTTTAGCGCAGAGTACAATTATTATCCTTGCCCTCTGGATAAGGTAAATTTTTAGTAATAATGCATCCATTTAATTGTGTATTTGCGGGTTAGAAAAGATTTCTCATTCCCAAACAAATACATACTATGAGTACTACTTTATGAATCATCTTTTTGAACGCTTATTTTTAAAGGTACCTTTTATTTCAGAGGCAAGCCGGAGAAAGCGAAATTTTATTAAAATTTATGTCTTTGAAGTTGTTCCGGGTGAAAAAATTTTTTCAAGAGGTTTCGCGATCAGTACCTTTCCATGTTGTACTACATTCATTTTTTCTTCTATTTTCTTGAGAAAAGAAGGCAGTGACTGCTGTAACAATTAATACAGTTTCAGCTGCTGAATTAGCTATATTTGGAAGAATTCCTTCTGCCTTCTTCTTAGCTTTCTTGTTTGTTCAAGTCGGCTAAAGGTTGTGATAATTACTAAATTATATGGTACTGTGTTAAACCTTGACACAAATTGTTATTTTTATATTTCTTTTTTCCTATACCTTACACTCTTAGACTTATGTTTTGAGTCGAATAACTAAAATAATTAAGTCGTAATTTTTTGAAATAATGCAGCTTTTTCTTATTTCATAAGATTTTTCCGTTGAACTGATATGTTATTGTTATTGGAAATGGTTTAAATGAATCATTACATCTTTCCGATGATGTAAAGTAAAAGGATGTAACTTTTACATAAGAATAGTTTACTACCACTGCTCAGTGATCCAGTATTTCTGAGCATGAGGAATGGTATGCATAAATACAATATAATACATATTATCGAGGATGATCTTCAGTGTTACTCGTTACACTCTTCCCTTTCACTTATGTTTTTTAGATTTTTGCTAAGTAAAGGTATTTCAGTTTTACCAGCGTTATATGCAAAAGGATCATCTGCCAACAATTTTACTGGACATACTAGAAACAACCACAACATGCTTCAAAAACTTTAGTTTATAAATGAGAAATGCTGAAGCAAAATCAAATGTCACCTATTCCAGATACATCGACTTCTAGCACGATAAGAAAATGATGTATCAGAGGTTTCCATTCATCAAATCATTAACTGACTGTCGTAAGATTGGTCTAAGATCTATCATTGGAAAATGATTAATACTACTGAGTATTTCAACTGCGCATTTTTCACGAAATAAGAGAAAATCGTCCGCAATCCGCAAATGCATCAGAATATCTTTCAGTTTTTGTTCCGAAGTAATGCTTCGTTTACCAAAATTCTCCTTGAAATGATTGTTTTAAGGAATAGAAAAAGGTTTCTATCTTTTGATAATTAGTTTATATTTGGTTTAGTGTAGACAGTTGGAGCAAAATATTACCCGAAAATCTGTTAGGAAGTTTGGTTCACTTGATAATTTCTCCACTGCTTTACAAGTGACCCATGTACACTTCGCTTCTGTCAAGTCATTTCCTACTTTACCCATTGTCGATTTATCGCCAAAACAATCCATATAATCATCCTAAAGAGTTGAGACTTTTTTACAAATAAAAGAAAATAAAACAGTTTTATTATAATTAGAAACTTAATGATATCAGTAACCAATCTTTCGAAGCCAATCAATTCTAAAAAAATGCCGGAAATAAATCATGAAGCCTCTCAATTATTTAAACGACGAAGTTTACCGCCTGCTTTCAAATTCAGTGAAAAAGATACCCTGGATTGGAACAGATAACCAAGTTGGTATGAGATCGATTTTAAAGGTTCAATGATTAATGGTTGCGCAGTTAGAAGAGCTGCAATTTGCAGTGGTGTGAAATAAGTATAATGCGATGTTTTGCGCTGCGTTATTGCCCAGTGTCTAAAATTGACAATTAGGAAATAAAATATCTTTATTAAAATGGCTTAAGAATTCTTAAAGTGTTAAGTAACCTTTGCCAAGTGCAATCTTCAACGCTTTTTGTATCGCCATCAAGTATTTGTCCGAGTACTGTAACGCGCCGAGCCTTAACAAAACAAACAAAATTGCCTTTTCCAGTTAACAACGTCATTTTTCAAATCTAAAAATACTAGGTGACAAAAACACTGCTAAAATATATAGCTTACTTCATCAAAAGCATTTATAACTGTAGCTGGAACTCGATTATTGCGTAAAGTGTACGATACCATGCAATCCAGCAGTAAGCCATCATTGATTCCATTTATTCCTATTTCTTCCTAAGAATCTTTCCAAAAGTTATCAAATATATCATTGGTTATTGGACTAAATGATATATAAGTTATTTTCTATATCGTACTTAAAAAGAGCACTTTAAAATATGTTCTAACTCTTCGAAAACTTTAGCATGAATAAATATATGCTGATGGAATATAAGAATTTCAGAGAGATATAAGCATGATCTAAAACACTAAGCACAACTATCTATCTCATTAAATGAAGAGGAAAAGTAACCAATCGATGCCAACATGGTTTGCCTCTTCTATTGACGCCCTCATCCATTACATCATCTTCGATGAGGAAAAAGCTTTGTAAAAGTTCCAAACAGGCTGCTATATTTGTCACCATTTCCAATTGTTTTTCATTCTGTTGTCCACCGAGTGCTTTATAGGCCGCTACCAACAACATACTTCGATTACATTTACCGCCACAAACAGAATACTCGAACAACTACATTGTCAAAAAGATCAGTTAGTAAAAGCTCAATGTACACACAATTTGTTTGACAGGAAATTGGTAGCTTAATAATCGTCACATTACTTTTCCCAAATATTTATTCCAATGAATAGCAGTCGACGAATTCCCTTTCTTGAAAAAGATTTTCTTCAGTAACCAACAAATAAATGAAATCTTACCTTATCGATTCGATCCCTAATACATTTTGCTTCACGTTCCTGCAGACCAATAGCGAACTTCTGCGCAGCAATTCTCTTGATACTTCTTATTGCATCAATAATTTGCTTTCTACACATACTGCAAAAACGACTACAACAATCATTCAAGAAAATATTAGTGTAATAAGTGGAGAATTAATATGACTGTTATCTCTCCATATATTCCAAAAAAGTCTACTGCTCACAGTGAGAATAAGTGAAATACTCTTTGGCAATTTTCAACAAATGTGGAATTCAATGATCAAAATATATTTAATATAAAAACTTACGATAAATTTATAAAACAATAACAAAGCTTATTAAATGCATTATTCAGAAGAGACCTGCAAATTAAGAAGTACCCAAAAAGAAGAGCAATAATATATGGATAGTAAACGTACCGCAAATATTACAATGAGCAGTAAAAATACAATAACGGTATCACTGAATATCTATTCAACAGAACAGAAGTGGGTCAAACATCAACTTCAAAGTCATGTCATGGAAAATAGAATCATTGCTGGTATATACTGTAGACTTAAGAAATAGTGCTTGGACTAGGAGCATTTATTGCGTAACCTAAGTAATAACATTTGGACTAGGATAAGTAATTGAATAACAACAAATTAACGATAACTGAATTTCGTTGTTATTTGAATATATAATATATTTGTTTCTATAATTGAACCAAATATTAAACGTCAAAAAATATTATATCCATTCTGCATGATAAGGAGCTGGATTAGTTAATGATGGTAGCATGAAATTGATCAAATATCCAATCAAATTACTTCCAAAACAATTTTTGTTACCCGGCTAGAAGGCACAGTAACTACCATTTAGGTTAATTTAACAAGACTATTTTAGCTAGTCCCATTCTTCATCATCATCTGTTGGAGATTCGCTGTTGCTATCGGAATGTCCCAGAATATGCTCCATCCTACGACGCAATATAGCCGCAACATCATTCGCTTCTGCAGCTGCTTTTTCCTCTGCTGCTTGTTCTTTCCGCTGCACCTAAAATTAATTAAACTTATTAGATTTTAACTTGATATAGTAGCTAGAATAACTCAGCTTACCTGCTTAAGTTTTATACCAGACTGTATTTCAGCGAGTAAATTTGAACGTGTATCAGAAATTTGAGTAGTGGATGTTTCATTTTTCGCTTCTTCTTTATTAGCAAAAGATGCAACAATGACAGGTGATTGGATAACTGTTGCAGCGGAGGTGACAGAAGAAGATGGTGGTGGTGGAGGAGGAGGGGGCGGTGGAATAGAATTACCAGATGGAGCGACATATTGCATTGTGGGTGGAGAGGGCATTTGGCAAACTAATGAAGTATGCATGAGAGGTGGTGGTGGTGGAGGAAGATCATCTTCCAAAAGAGAATCATCTTGCAAATCAATATCAGCCAACTGAGCAGCTATTTGATTATCAGCTAAAACAACTGGCGATTCCTGAAATTTTGCTTGTTTCGAAACAGCGACAAAGGATTTTGATGACGAGCAAATAAGGCAGCTTGCATTTCAAACAAATAATTTCATCTTAGTATTCTTTTAAATATTTATTAAAAATTCACAAAAAAACCTTACCTTTCTGACAGGTGAAGAAAAAGGCGCAACTGAAGCCTTATTTGGTATCGTCATAGCATATCCATTACTAGCTGGCACGCTCATTCCTGCCGGTGCACGGATTTGATCAATATGCACTATCTGAGGTGCCTGATATTCTGCTGGAAAATGCATGATGTCTGTAGGGCGCTGTTGTAATGCGACAGAATATCTGAAAATATAATCGAAAACATATCGATACTCTTATTACAAAACAAAATCCATCATATAAAAAAAAAAGAATATAAAGCATAAGCAGAATATAAGCATATAAAATAAACACAGCTTTAACCGTGGAATGCTATCCCTTCCGATATTATTCGTCACAGGCTGACGATTACGTTTTTTTCGGGGACTTTTGTTTTCTGCTGCTGATCTAATGGAACGTCCACGGCGTCCATCACCAACATCTTTCAGCATTTCTTGCCTCCATAAATCGAAGAAGTATGACGGATCTGTATAGTACCTATAAAAAACATGTATGCAATTTTCACATTCATTTTCATCTGATATCAAAATACAATCTTTTTTCGTATTCAAAATCTTACTTCTGAAAAATAAAACATCTGGTAAAAGCTAACTAACCTAAGTGCATTCTTTTTATCATCTCTATAAGGATTTAGAGCATCCAAATTGGGAGGTGGATCACAAGCGGCATAACATTCTGCTAAAGCAGAAGGTAACGTCTGACGATCCAATGTATGTTGATCGATTATACAGCTACTTTTGAATGGTTTTCGCAAATGTAAATCTTCAAGTGACACTGAAATATTTCCAACCATGATACACAAAGTTCAAAGAGTATCAAATTATCAAATCAGATTTACCGTGATGATATCAAATAATGATGTACTTCATCTCATTCTCCAGATTATAAATGCAATCATTTAATTCTCAAAATTAAAAGAGGAACCTTGCTCTTGTGTGTAATCCAGTTGTGTCACCTTATGTGTTAATCTTTCAATCCTCTGCGATAAAGTATTTGTTTTATGATCCAATTTTACAGCCTCATGATAAATTTCACCGAAAATATGTTCTGCATGCCGGCTTAATGAACTCAATTGTCGAATTAGATTTGCTAATGTACCATTTGCAACACATTCCAATTCGCCTTGCTGTATCGAAGATGGTAAACGATGAAGACTTACATTAACTGGTGAGATGGCACGCCTAGTTAGCGGCATCTAAAATGCAGTACTTGATTACTTGATTACTAGCTAATTCTTTTATAGCAAAATAATATTCTCGCAAATCTGCTTATTATCATCCCAATGATGTGATAAGAATTCGAGAGTACCAAAGAGCAATAATATTAACGATATCAATAAGGTAACTGAACCATTTTGCTACGCAAACAAACTATTCAAAAAGATCTGAAAAAGCAGTAACACCATCGAAATCCCTCCCTGAAGACCCCGCCATCTACCGGAAATCGAGAAAAGCATGAGAACCAACCATCCCAAGAATACAATCGTGATGTTTGTTCTGAACGGGCTTAGATTCAGATTGCTGATGCAATTAAATTAGAGAGGACTCATTAGGGCATGAAAGGTATCGGAAAGAGGTATGAGGGGCATGGCTATGATAGGCCTTGCGGGGCGGAGTGGCATTTTTATTCTTTTGACAGTCCACACTTCTAAAATTTAACTCTGAAATTTAGGATGTTCTTAGCTCTACGTTTTCCACTGATAGCACGACAATGCTACGTCGACGTCAACGCATGGAACAAAACGTTAGTGCATGACGTATTGCATGCATCACTTATTTACAGAATGTCTGGGATGGATGGAGGAATGAAGAAGAGACAAAGAGGTGATAAGAAAGAAGCATCCAAAAATGCTAACAATAATAAGAGAGATATGAGCGATGAAGGTGAAAAGATGAAAAATGAGGATCGTACAATGGAGAAAAAGAAGAGGAAAGTTGAAAAGAGTAACGGAGAAATCAAAATTATCACTTGGAATGTTGCTGGTGTTAGAGCATGGATTAAGGTCAATTCAAGTGTATTTTATCAAAATTTTCAAAAATAGCACAAGCATTCATTGATATCTGATACATACAACACTAATTTTTTTTAAAAAAATTAGGAATTTTTGAAATTAAGGATTGTCAGTTTTTTTTTTTTGAAAATGAAGGATTGTCATTTTGTATATAATTTCTATTACTTAATGTTTAGTTCGAATAATGACGGTTGCTATTTCAAAAAAAAAAACATTTTAGTTTTTTTTTTTTGTAACTTATCTAAATCTTTTTCAAATAATTTTTAAAATTTGCTGATCTTTAGAAGGGTGGGCATTCAATTTTGGCTGAGGAGAAACCGGATATTGTTGCTCTGCAAGAAACGAAATGTGTAGAAGTTCCAAATGAATTGAAAAATGGCTATCAGAGTTTTTTAAATACTTCTGAAAAATCAGGACATGGTGGTGTATTGTTACTTACGAAGGAGAAACCGATAAAGGTAAAAATTTTTACAATTCACTCTGTAAGAATTAAGAAGAAAGAAGAATTTGCAGTGCATTGTTTCCTTATTTATTATTGCTAAATTTGTTTTTTATATTGCTGTTTTTAGGTGGCATATACTTTTAATGACAAGTCTAAGTCTGATTTGGATGGGAATGATAAGGGACGGATTATTATCGCTGAATATGAAAATTATTACCTCATTAATGCTTATGTTCCAAACAGTGGACGTGGTTTGGTGAATCTCGATAAGCGAAAAGTTTGGGATGACTGCTATTTCAGTTTTATTAAAAAACTTGATTTAAATAAACCTATTGTATATGTTGGCGACCTAAACGTTGCGCATCAGGAAATTGGTAGGTAATTTTATGTAGCTTCAATAATCTGGATTGATAGCAAATATTATTCATTTACATTACTTCGCATTTAGACTTAGCGAATCCGAAAAGCAATCGTAACAAGACAGCTGGCTTCACAGATCAGGAACGGAATGATTTTACTCGATTACTTGATGCAGGTATTTATTATCTTAATTCTTAAAATCACTGTAAACTATAAAAAATAGGTTCTTTGATTTTTGGTGGAATTTCCAATTAATTTCCATGTTTAAAATTTTTCACTGAAGGATTCGTGGATGTTTATCGCAGACTGAATCCGGAAAAAGAAGGTGCTTATACTTTTTGGTCAAATATGCACAATGCAAGGGAGAAGAATGTGGGTTGGAGGTACATTTTTTTTGCATTGTGTTCGTTTTGATTTATCTTTCCAAATACTTCTATGTTCTATCATCTTTGCTAACTTGAATATGCACAGAAATCCCAAACTATGATAAAATGAAATTGATGATTTACTTGAAGTCCTTCAAGAGTTTGCAATTTTTAGACTCGATTATTTTGTGATTAGTGAACGAATTATGAACAAAGTAAAGGAGTGCAATATTTTACATTCAGTCAAAGGAAGCGATCACTGTCCAGTGAGTCTTACAATTGAGCTGTAACAAAAACCATTCTAGCAAATGCTTTTATTGGATTTAGTTATGCATTTTGAAGACTCGAAATTCAGTTTACATTTCAGAGCTAAAATTTGTTATTTGTTCTCTTGAAATTTTTTATTTCATTTCGATTAATCTCAATAGATTCACTTTCTTATTTGTTCATTTGTCTTTTTTTTTGTTCCTTTTTGTATTGACTTTTGTTTGTTGCAGCAAACTTTAATCAGCAGTTACGTGTGTCGCAATGTTCCCTGTAAAGCTTTAATAAGATACCTGAATAAATTTATAAGAAAAATACATGCAAAATAGCTAAACATTATGCGGCAATTGAAATTAACATGAAATATATGCATTAAATAAAATTAGTTAGGAAAGTAAGCAATAAGTGAAATTGAGAAAAAGCAAACATTCATGAAATAAGTAAAAAGTGAAAGAAAAAGTTAACTTTTACCAAAAATTCTTTTTTTATTTTTTCCTTTTTTTTCTAAAAAAATGCTCACTGTCTATGTGATTGTGCATATGTTGCAATGCATTTCTTGCAACGTGAAGTAGTAAAGATAAAGCGACGTTATGAATGAAAAAAAAGCCACGGTGTTTCATACTCTTTATAAGAAGTGAATTCTTAAAAAAAAATGAAAAATAAAAAGTGATCCAAAAATTTTAAAGATCAAAAGGTCCAAAATCTCAAGAAATTCGAAAAGTTTGCGAAACAATTTAGAAAATTGAAGGAAGTCATATTTTTAAATCCCGGCTTTTCAGGTATCACTTCCTTTTCCATTTCTCGGACATTTCGCCCTTCAAATTCCATTAATCTCCTATTCGCATTCTTCTACAGATTTGCAGCGCAAATTTTTAAACTGCAAAGACCATGTTGAGCAAGACTATAATTCTAAATCACAACTAACCGGAAAAGCGTCTAACAAATACGTCTTAATTCATAACTCTCAAACGGCTTAGTTTAGGATAAAAGCGAATGTAAGAGATTCACGGAACAGCTCATTTTTGGCTCTCATATCACGATATATTATATTTCATTCGTTTTCGCCTCAGTTTATATAAATTGATGTACGATGCGACTTTTTTCACCATTGTTCTCTTGAAGTGCTAATAATGATTTATAATGAAATCACTGTACTTACGGTAATTTGTTTGCAAATTAGAAAAGCAAAATAAGCTCCAGTAATATACAATCCTTATCTCCATTAAAAAGCTGATTGGAGTAGTAGATATGCAGTAAATCACTAATTTGAGTATTTATAACTATTCTATCTTTTTCATCCAATTTGTCATTGACAGCTTTCTTTCCATGGTAAAAAATGTGTATGGTATTTTTTTTTTGAGTAAAGCACCAAACTGCCTCTCTCTAAAAAAAACGTAGGTAAAAAAGTAGCAGCAGTAATCAGCTTTTGTTCAAATTCAGAAGAAAAATTTCCATGTTTGCTTGTTTTTCCCGTCTTATTATAATGCTGATTTCATCATTGACGAACTAATACGTGAAATACAGTGAGAAGGCTAACAACGATTTTAACATTTTGATCTGATAGAAAAAAGCACTTTTAATTCAACTCGTTAAAAAATTAACCAAATTTCCCAGCATATATCGATATTATCTACTGTAACTACGCAAAATAAACGTAAAATTATTTAAAAGAAATGAAAAAATATAACTAACGCTATAAGAAAAAGCTCTACATTCTATTTACATCAAATCTCAACGAAGTAACTGAACAAAATACTGATTATTTACAAGCATCATTGTACCAGACACATTCTACCAGATATATTTCACCGAAAAAATTGTCACCCGAACAACCAACACTGGCTAAAAATTACCATTAATTACACTCCCGGGATTAAAAGTCATACGAATGATAAAATAAAGTTTTAAAGTCAAAAAAAATTCTATTTATCTATGAGCTTACATATGAAAATGAAAAATAGTTTAGGGGAAGAAGAAGGAAAAAAAAAGGAGGCAAAGGCAAATATTGTATTCGAAGTCTGGATAAAAAATAACAATTAAAAGCATGAGAAGAAAGTGTAAAACCTCCTGGGAGACTATACAATAAAAAGCAGCCTCAAAAAAATATAATATTTAAATACAGACTATTATTTACTTTCCAAACTTTTGAAGTAGTTGGAATAAAATCTTCAATTAGTTAAAAATAATAATAAAATGGAGAAAAGAACGATAAAAAACATGTGATGTGTTCGGGCAGGTGTTGCTGAAGTCATTTTTTGCCCGTATTTATCCAGTAAATCCAATATTACACCATTTGTCCAACCAAATCCAGTCTGGAAAAATTTAAAACTTGACTTGTCAAATCTTATCCTAAAGAGTTATTCATAATTTGCAATTGATTACATGATTGCCAAATCGAGAGCTCACGACAAATTCAAAATCACGAAGTATACCACCAGAATGTTCAGTTTTGAAAATATTTAATGAATAAGTTAAATTCAATGTCGAGAATATGACTATTAAATATCAAAAATACATGATGATAAAGGAAAGTTTTGTGCTTTGATTTGAGCTAAGAATTTTTAAACTTTAAAGTTCTAACGAACCTGCACTTCGTATTCTCCACCGGAACCAGCGCTGCATTCTTCAGAAATTGCCGACACGTTATACTTTTCGAACATTGAATGAGTACGTATAAAAGATTTGTATGTTACACCTAACCACTGTACTGCCATAGCTTCAGCAGCCTATAAAAATATTCCAATTCATAAAAAAAGAATGAAGCATGAAGAACATCACAAACAAGTAACAATAAACCAATAAAAATAAACACATTTTTGGAAAACTTTTTCAAAGTATAACATATACCTTCATTAGTAGAGGATCACCGGTGGTACGAAAACCTTCGATGACCATGTGTACCATTGGCGGCCACGCATTCTCTTTATCCCACTGCTGTTCACTTTCCATAGCCAAAGAAGTTGGCAAGCCTTTGGTGAAATTCAACACACCTTCTCGCTGCATATTTTACGATGGTCAGAGTTTAAAAGAGAAACTTAAAAATTTCATGAAATGTTTAAAAAGCATTCTACATTGTTGTTGGTTTTAAATGGAAACAGGAACACAGTTTAAAGAATATGGTTAAGATTCACTTCGAATGAAACAATAATTTACGAAGCTTAAAAAAACCCAGAAAACATACCTTCAGGTAATCATAGACTCTGTGTGGAATAATTTCATCCTCATCATCGTAACACTTTGCATACAAGGGTAGAGCGTTCGAAATATAATATGTGTTAGAGTGAAGCTAAAATTTTGCATTTAAAATGTATAATTCGTTCAATGTGAATTTTCCGTTATGAAAAATTATAGGAACAAGGTATAATAAGCATATCTTACTGTTATACTAGGCATTTTTCATTAAAAAAAGCATTCAGTGCCAAAAAATAATTTCAACAGAAACCTTTTTCTCTAGATCGTAATCATACCAAATCCCATCGGTTTCATTCCAATGGATAAGTTTCATCACCAATTTTGCCATTTCATAGCGCGATTGATAAAGCAATACTTTCGGGAAATTACCTAAAAATCAAATTCAGTTTAGATTGGTGATGCGCACCAAATTTAGTTCACTATACATATTATAATATATCGTAGGAAAATAATAACAAAGAATTTTTATCCATATGTACAATATTTTTAATGTTATCAGGAGGAAAAGGTAAATTAAAATGAATTAAAGAATTAAGCGAAAAGTAAATTAAAATTAAAATGAAAATAAAATGAATATCCGAGAATTGCAAAGTTTTTTCTTGAACTGCAATTACTTATCTCGATATCTAGTAATTATTCAATACATCCAATTCCTTGAGTAGGTATAGATATAAAAAAGTACTCCTTTATTCCTTTATAAAGTAACAAAAAATTAATGTTTAAAGAAACTACAATGACAAACAAATTAGGTTTAATATCTCGGCATTAAATTGTTTATCAAAAAAGGTAGCCAAGAGAATCGAAACATTATGAAGAGGAAAAACGTACCAGCTATTTCATAAAATGAAGCCATAATTCTGGCATTGATACAAATAAAAGCATTCAAATCAACGGGTACAATGGACCAAGTCCGAATTGATTTCATATTATGCATTTCTGGACCACTTTGTGCAAACCAACGAGTACTAAAATCCCAACCTGTTTCAGCTGCTGATGCTATGTTCGACCACATCAATTCTTTTTCAGCTGTAAAAAAAGAATTGATAATTTAATTTATTTATTCCAATGGAATAAAATATATGAAATTGGAACAGAAAGATAAAATGGTTGAAATAATAACGAATAAAGTAACTTATATATAATGGATAATTAATGTTAATACATATAATTAAAAATAATAAATGTTACTATAATTAAGAAGTAGAGATATAGGAGAAAAAAGGTGAAAACGAGTGCATTTATACAACTATTAGAACATTCATCAAAGAATGAAAAGGATTACGAGAATCACTAGATAATTTTTATGCTAATGTTTGAAACTAACCCATCGAACGAAGATCTTTTGCTAATTCCAAATCTTCCCTGTAAGATTCAGGACGTGGTGTTTTCATATTTGCACGATATTGGAAAAATGAAATATTTATACCACGTTCTTCGTCATGGAATGATCGAGCACGTTGCAAAATCCAAAAATTGTATTCTTTCTCAAGCATTGGAAGAATCTATAAACATAGGGAAATTATAACTTATGTCGGTGAAGAAACAAAATTCTCCATACGATGTCGCAGCTATCCAACTCTTATTGAAAAACTAGATTTCTTTTTAGTCAATGTTACTGAAAAATTGCCTTAAGGAATAGCTTTTTGCATCATGCTGTCACTCCAGGTAAGAATTTTTTGATTTTTCAGATCGTAAGAAAGACCGAGAAGTTAGAAGTAATTTGTAATTTGCATCAAATACATTGATCATACAATCATATAAAAAAGTATTAAAATATGCAAACCTCTTGGACAAAATCTAAATCACCCGTAGCTAGATAACACTCATAAACCATTGGAGCAAGCAATGGTGGTTGGGATCTGACTAGATAATATACACGACCACCGTTCGGGACAAAACCATGGCTAAATAACACTGATTCACTATTTATCATTTCATTAATACTGTACATATATACAGCATTCGAAACTGTTTGGTAAAGCACCTTATCAAATATTAAAAAAAAGACAAAAATATGTGTCAAAAAAAACTTACTTATCAACCATATAAGCTAAATTACGAACAATTCCTTTTGCTGTTTCATACATTTCCGAAAATAACAAGCCCTTTACTATCCAGAAAGAATCCCTGAAAATAATATTTCTGCGATCGTGTGATCAATTTATTTGCTTGATTTTCATCTGTACAATTACTCTCTTTGAAATAAAAGTAACAAAACGTTTCTGTTTTATCGTGACCTAACTTTTCGAATCCGTCACCTACCTTTTCATACGCTGATTTGGTTAGATGCATAAAAGAATTTCAAAGTTGTAAGAGGATTTCTCCTAAAATTATAAATGGTATTTCACGAGATACAAAACAACTCACCAATAGTAAAATTCACGGAAACGACCACCTGGTATAATAAATGGATGAGGAACAAAAAGCAAAGAATAGAGTTCTTGGTGCTGTTTAACATCTTCTTTTACCTTAAATGAAATTGAAACCAAAATGAAACAGAGTTAGATTAAACTATATAAAAGTCTAAATAAATTTTAAATTTTCTTACATGATTTTTGTCGTAGGCTTTAAGATCTACACTTTATGATTTATTACAGATAAATTGTTTATAGTGATACTAACTTTTTCTTTCAAATATTTGCAAAGTGATGGCAAAAACTAAAGAACAAGTACACAAGGTAACTCAATACTACTAAAAACATGGTAGCAAGAAGAAGTCTTTATTATCGTCTCTATGAAAAGTTACAAAAAAAATCACAAATCAAAAAAAAAAAATCGAATCCCATATTGATTTTTTTTTCAAACTTTTAATTTTTTCAGATGAATTGCAGGATTAATTCAATTTAGAAAAAGAATATTTGGAGGAAATTGGAAGAATGTTGGAGTTATCATAAAAATTAAAAATGAAGACTGACTTTCCTTTAATATATGTTTCAGTTTAGCTGCTTCTTTAGATTAAAACCTACCCTTCTACAAAGGTCCCTCCATATCCTGTGCAAGTGTAATGCCCATCTTCTCAAGTGATAATTCTCAATTTTGAGAAAACTGGATGGAAAGGCTATCCAATCCTCCGGATACCATTCTATTAGCTCAAATCCAGGAGGATCAAAATGCTCGTTCACAAATTTTTGCAACAACGTTTTGTTTTTCCAATTTTCACCAAAATCATCAAAATCTTTCAGAGTTGTCACTGAAACAAAACATTACATTTTAAATGGAATGAAATTCACATTTTGCAAATTCAATTTTAAAATTTATGAATTTCATAACAGAATACTCAAAAATTTGAAGAGTTGATATCCACTTCGGCGAGCGTGAATTTCAAACATAGTGTCAGTGCAAACGACTTTATGCCACTACAAGTGAAAATATTTAGAAAATATTGCACATATCAAACTTTAAAACTATTTTAAAGCAATGACATTACGAAAATTTGAAACTTCTCAGCATTTGAATCTTGAATTCAGCAAATGCCTTTATTCTTCTTTCTAATTTCCTAACTTTATTTCATTTTTATTTTATAAATCTTAGAGATACACTTCAAAAAATACACCGCGAATTTCAAATGTTTTTAGAAATTCAAGAAACTATTGTGCTCTTCGCAATAATGAAAATTTTAATTGAACTTCAAGTTTTTCGATATCACCAAAAGTTACATAATCTCTTTAGTAAGGTAATTAAATTTTGTAGAGATGTTTCATACCTGGGTCATATTTTAAAGGCATATCAACAAAATGCTTTGAATCAGGATATAAATATGCATCCTGAACTGCCTTCAAAATCGGGCCGTCACAGTAGATTTGGCTAGAAATTGAATCAATCGTAAGAAATTAGAAAGGAATTATTCAAAAATTCAAAGCAGAACTTTTTAACTATTACATTCTCTTTCATTTTGCATTAGTATCTAACCACTTTTTAATTTTTAATATAATTGATATCTAATCATATTTTCAATATCTAATCACTTTCTTGCGCAAGTAATTTAGTAATCTTACGCAAGTAATTTAGTAATAATTTTTAGCCTTTTTATAATAGCTTCCAATAATTAAAATAATTCCGAAAAAAGAATCATCAGCGTAAACTTACTTTAATAAACTGATCACGTAATAAAGCATTATTTATTTATAATAGAAACTAAACGCCGCATTGATGCAAATCATGTCATCGAGAATGAAAAGCAGATCAGACAGAAATCAAACTAAATTTAGAAAATATGGTTTGACACAAATTCGAAAAAATCTTCACGAAAATAATAAATTTTGAGCAAAAATATCACCGGAACATGAATATGCGAACACAATAACAGCAATGAGCCTTTAGCGAGAAGTGAAAGAGTGCACTTCAACTATCTCTCGCCATCACTGAAACTACGATGAATTTTCAACAAGAAATAACTGAATCACCTCAATTATTGTTACAAGGTATTGAAAAGCTTCAAAATTTTAAATCATCTGTTTAAAACACACTCGTAAATTTGGTGTTTATTGCTCTTTTTCCAATAGCGTAGGAAAAGTAAACTCTTGAAATATGAAGTTTAGGACAAATATTGTGATGTCTTTGCTAAATGACGTATCAGAAAAAATACAGGAAAAAAACAGAAGATTCAATTGACGAGGCTAATATTTAGGAAAGCGCTTGTGCTTCTTTTTATCCATCACTTATATTTTTTTTATTGATCATTTTGCATACAAAAGGAATATAGAAAATTTTAGAAAATTTAAACAACTATAAATTCTAACCGATTAAAAATTAAACATAATTGTTCCAAGTTGATCTTTCATATCTAATCCAATCTCTGAATTCATCATCATTTAGAAAAGCTGTCACCTAATGTATAACATAAGTGAAGTCACACCTGTAGCAAAATGAAAAGGTGTCCTTTTCCGTAAATTTCATTTTCTCTCCCTAATATTCGCGTCAAGTAATTATCTAGCATGTCTACACGTCTAAATCAATATATAACTTATCTTTCAATGAGTTTTTGAATATCTCATACATGTACTTAATAAGAGACATGAAATTGTTCGAAATTTATTCGAAAAAATCAGAAAAATGCTTCATCTACAAATTAAAAAGTGGATATATTAGTCAGGTGCAAAAGTGTTCGAAAAAGAAAACATTTCAAGAAAATTTCGGCGCTTTTTTCTACGCATATTGAGCTTTTATTGTAATATAATAACATTATTATAATATTATAATATTAAGAGTAACAAATTTGATAAATCAAGCTATCACCATGTACGTGTTACGTGACAAGAGTAAAAAATTGTCATAATTAAGAAAAAAAATATCAAGCTATCATCACTACGTGTTACATGATAAGAAGAATGAAAAATTGTGACAATTAGAAAAAAAAAATTAAACTGTTATCACGTAAAGGAAAAATTTCAAGAAAATATGTTATGTGATAAGAATAAAAATTGCAACAGTGAGAGAGAAATATCAAATTATTATCAGTGCGTGTCACGTGATAAGAATGAAAAATTATGGCAACAGAAATTTTATCACAGTTCTTTTTTCGGGAGAGAATGTAAACAACATATTTGCATTGTTCTCCCTTAATCGTGACGTATGAAAGGGACCGTATTGCGAAATATCTCTAAAATTCAGATTCGGTGCGACTGTAATACGGTGCCCGCTATTTTTGGTTATGCTTTCCGTTATCGGGTGGGAAATTTTTTTGTTGTCTTTTTTTTTTCCCAAAAATCTTCTTCAGTAAAATATACGTAGAAGATTTAATTTGATTATATATATAATTATAGGATAAAACAGAAATTAGAAATGCAGAAATTAATCATCAGGCTAAAATTAAAAATCTCCAGTAATGAAATATGTAAGGTAGTGATTAATATTTAATGCTTCAATTTATTAGCAACTAAGTTATCGTAGCTAGATTGCTATTAAACTTCGAATAATGATTTTTTTTTTGATTTTTTTTCATCAAATTTTTCTTTCAAATTTTGTAGAATAGTAATTTATTTTGTTGCTATTATCGTTTTGAATTTTATGTTTAGAATCGTTAAGTGATTAATTAACGGCCAGTGAACTTTGTAACTTTTATAAGAAATGAGCCAAATTATAGCTTAATTTTTAGGCATAAAAAAGCAGTGAAACGGTTTTTTAATGCTTAAAACTAATTTTTGAGCATCACTTCTTTAGGCGTTTCTGAAACGCCTAAAGAAATTGAGTGTATAGTTAAGTTAGAACTCAGTTTGTTAGAGGATTTAGGTAAGGAAATAGTATAAATGTGTTATGTTAATTTCTTCTATTAGAGAGAATGGAAAAAATTCATGCTTCTAGAATTTAGCCCTAGAAATGAGAACTTTCGTGATCCAAACACTTTGTTAGCATATTACTTCCATTGCTAATTCTACGATAAATTTACCTATCAGTTAGCCAATAAAGATATTTTTTTGCTGAGTAATTTTTAAACTGTACAGTATTTTCAATTCATACAGTTCATTAATGATTATGATTCGCTCATATTGTATTGGGTATTCACAAATCGATTAGTTGAAAATAGTTATTTTATTAAAATGATAAGGATAGCTTTATATATCTGGTTTCCTTTTTGCTCACCATTTCTTTGATAAATCAAAACCCTTATCACTTAACATCAATCTGCTTTAGCTTTAGTGAGGAAAAGAGAAGACCGCAATGGCATACGGATTTTGAAACCAGTTTCTCTTTTCTTAATCTCTAATAAAGAAATCGGGTATACACACTTAAGTAGTGTAATCTTTAACGATGTATATTTACGTATGAATTATTAATTCACTAAATTGTTAATAATTAATGCTTAACATTATCCATTCTGTATAACTGCACAATTGATGAGCCAGTTAAAATTTTGCAAGGGAAAAAGGAAAATTGATGATTTCATTTAAAATCAATAGGAAAATATCTGCAGAAAAATTTAAAATCAATAGGAAAATAATTGAATGATATTCCTCCTGATTGTTTGATTTTTATTTTTATTACTCGGAAATAGATCTATTCAGCTCATTAAATTCCAGTTTATTTAATTGTTAATTATTGTACTTATCTTTGTAGATAGGAACACTATTCTTCGTTGCTCTTGAATTATACCGTATGTAAAAATGAAATAAAATTTACCAGGACAGAAAAAAAGGAGTGTAGAGTATTTGGCTGAATGTTGCACTTCTTAAAAGCAAATAGTTTAACTGAAATTTAAGCGATCATTATTGTTAACTGTACAGAATAGAATTATTTTTTGTTTGGCATACTTATTTTGATTTGTTTGATAATTTTTTTTAGCCCAGATATTGAATTACTGAAATTTTTGCACGAGTTCTGATCTCAAATCTACCAGTTGTTTACTGCATTATTTTACCAAAACTTCTGCTCAAAAAATGCCAGTTAGAATCTCGTTTTTTTTTTTTTTTGAATGAGATTTTGAAAAGAAATTTGACAAAGCAAGGATAACTGATTGAGACAGATTATAAAATAGACAGTTAAGTTAGTCGAAGACAAGAGTTGAGATAAGTATATCCGTCATATTTACGTCAGCGATATTTTCATATATTAGCTAATTTCTTCTCCGTTTTTCTTTTTTAAAGAGAAAAAGCTTCCATAAATTCCGTACTGTAAAAAAGGGGCTAATAATTTTTTTTTTTTTTTTTGAAATCTGGAAATCTTTTTGATGGAGAAATGTTTTTTTTTCTGGAAAAGATTTTTCTAGAAAACAATTTTCCAAAAAAAAAACTTTTTTCAAAACGATAAAATTTGTAAGCTTAAAAGAGTTTTTAAAAGTAATGAAGATAATACGCTAAAAGTCTCGTGAAAGTATCACTTCTTTTAATTCAAAATGCTCTTTTTTTTCTGCAATTCTCATATTTCATTCAAAAATTAAATTCAATTAGCAAATTAACGATGCTCATAGCAAAACAGTAGTAAACAACGGATAGCCTTCCATTTGAATCACTAAAATGATCGATGCGGCCTGAATTCCATCCGAGTTCTCTCCTCGCTGATAACAATCTCTTTTCACCCTATTCCTTCTGTTTTGGTGTATCATTTAAAGCCTTCATTGCACAGTTTGCGATTAATTATCGAGGAGGACTAGCAGCAGCAAACTGTTCGTTCTATATATTTGAACTGATTGACGATGATTTGTACGGTCATTGTCCTCATCAGATCTCAATAATAAAGTGTTGATGACATTTAAAATTACTAACTAATATTAACCACAGTATTAGTGATAGTATTAATAATAATAGTAACAGTAGTAGTAGTAGTAGTAATAATATCATCAATCATTATCTTTAATTTGGTATTTAGCAGAAATGATTGTAACAAATATTCTTGATTTATTTATCTTCGATAGGTTCTTTTAGGAGTTATTTTAGGATTATGAATAGTCCCTTATCTTTTCGATCCTATTTTTTCCTTTTTTTTTGGTTTTAGTATAATTGTAGAGGTAATATGTTGAGAGTGATCAAAATATCTTCACTTGTTGTATAACTGTTACTTTCGTTTGGATAAGTGAAGTGAAAATTTTGGGATGATAATATTAGTAGCGGGAGAAATAAATTGGTATGAAAGAAAGCTTATTTCTTAAAAGTTAATTACGCCGATTAATAATATACTTTAACAGTTGTTCAGTGGGAACATCTTATCTTACATTCACTTATTATTAATAAATGAATAATGGATATTTGTTCTGCAAAGCAATATTCGATTAGATTACCTGAAACAAAAATGCTTTGCAAACTTTCTCGTGCTTTCTTTCATTTGTAAAAAATGCTTTCCGTCGACCATTACTTCGATAACTATATTGTTGCTTTCTTCCTTAGACAATAAATTTTGCTTAGCAAAAAAAATTAAAAAGAAATGTGATTTCGAGAAGAAAATTGAATTCCGCAAATGATATACTTCGACAGGTTGAATTCTTAAAATATAATGTTTTATATTATTGAAGTTAATATTATAGGGTGAGAAGTAACGAGTCATGTGACTGGAGTTTCTTTAAAGATTATTATTTTATATGGGAAAGCTTTAGCATGATTAAGAGACTGAATCATGGTAAAATTAACGTAATTTTTAAGCTATTTCCAACTAAAAGCACGAGATTTTATTTTCCACTAATTTATTTCAATTTTGAAATCAATTTCAGTAGATCCAATGCATTAGGATTTTTTGAAATTTTAAAATCTTGTTCGTTTTTAATTTAAAAGGAATCGTGATTTCTATGATTGTTTACTTTGCTGACATCGAATTTTCATCTTTTTAAAGGCAGAATTTTTTCCAAAATTTTAATTCTTTCAGAAACTATGGATTTTATTATCTGCCGAACCTAATTTTGCAACTAACTACACGAATAATTTTTTATAAGTTTTTAAGATCGTTTGGAAAAATGTTTTACAGGTGAATTGATATCCTCTTTTTCAGTGCAGTTAATTTGAATTTCTGCAGTTTATTTCTTTATTTGGTAATTGTATGAACTGGATATGTTTTCTCTTATTTTCTCATAGATATAATTCAATTAAAATTTGATGAGTTAGTCAGAAAAAATGAATTATACATCCATAATTTGTCGTCAGCAAGAGATATAATTTGAGCTAAAAATTCTCATTTTGTTTCAATGCAATGAAACGATACTTTTTTGGGTGTCTTTTTATATTTTTTCATATTGTTTTTACTGTTCCCCTTATATTTTTTATACACAGTTTTTTTTTTCTACGGTAAAGTACTGAGGAGAGACTGGTATGAATGAAATGAAGTCTTAACAATCATTTGATTCTCATTGGTTCAGAAGCCTTGTCTTACAATTTTTTTAAATTATTTTTAAAAAAAAATTTTCAAATTACTTTTTTAAAGTGAACAAAAAAATTTTCAAAGTATTGCTGATTTTGTAAAGCGATTGTATTTTTCGATTTATTAATTATTTTGAACCGGATATTAATTATGTTCTTGACTTAATAAAAACTGAGGATTATTTGTCTTTATTGCTTTTCTTCTATGTTTTCATATTTTTTTTAAAAATTTTGATGATAGCAATCTAAGTGTATGTAGTATTGTCGAATAGCTATCTGAGATAAATTCTGGTTACTAGTAAATGAATAAGAGGAAAAAAAATTCTCTTCCTTTTTGCCTTTTAATTGTGCCAAGGTCTTTCGGGAGATAATATTCGGAAATGAAATGAAAGGTAATTTGGAAATGAAATGAAATCAAATGCAGTGAATGGAGGAAAAAGTGATGAAGGATGGTGACAAGCAATAGCTAAAAATGAATCTACTAAGAGTAGTTGAAACCTTAGTCATTAAGTAATTGAAAATAGGATAAATGTATTTCGGAATAATGTTAAATTAGGAAGTATGCATCTAAGTAGCGACAATGGAAAGAATTAGATTTGCATTTGAATTCACATTATTTTTCCAGTTTTTCTACTAATAATTGCTCGCTTGATTTTTCTTTTGCAACACATGGCTCATATGTCCATGATGTATAGGTGGGTGAGGCTTTAATGTCACGAGATATGCTATCGATTAATAATTATTAATAACTAATAGAAAATGCAGAATTTTATATGAAATAATTCGTAATAATATTTAAATAAGTATAAATTTGTTTTTAGCATACCCTGTGATTAGCATTTTCAAAGAAATGAGCAAATGCAAGAAAAAAAATAAAAAAATGAAGTTGTAATGTAAGGCTATTTTTTTCCGCAATGTGTAAAAATACTCCAGAGAATTTAGTTTGACGTTTTTTTCTCCAAAATTTCTTAGGAAATAATTTGTACTTATGCTAACAACATTCAAGAAAGAGTTTAATTGTCGCTTTTCTTTAAATAAACGATATTTCTAATATATTTCTAACCGCTCTGGAATGCGCTAATGTGATTCACAAAACGGACTTTCCGTTTTCCGCTTTAATGAATGCATCATCTTCATAAATTTTTACCATAACTTTTTTTCCTTACATGCAGAGTTTTTCATCGTTCTATTTCTGGATATAGGTTGGACGATAAACCAATATACATATGCTAGCATGATTTAGGCATGAAATGAACTGAGTTTCATTTCATTTTGTAAATTCTTATAAAATTAGGAAGATTCTTCTCGCACTTCAATGATTTTGATTTGTATTGAAATTTTTTTCATTATTTTTTCAATTGCTTCCCTAAACCAATGAAAATTAGCTATTTGAAAGCCAGAATATGGAATAAACGCAGATGGAAAATTCAAGTTCATGCTGGAAAAGCTTGAAAATTTTCAAGTTCACTTAGAACGAGCAATTCTTGATTTCATGAAAAGAATTTCATGTCCTTTTTTTTCTGCTTTTTCTTTCTTTTTTTTTAAAAGTTATTATGTCCAGTTGGCATTCTGTACTTTTGACATTGATACGACTGTTTATCTGTGTAATAATGGAACTGAATGGAATGGAAATGTAAAAAACCGGTTTAGAATAATTCTTTGTCACATTTGTCTGCATTAACTTTATTCTCTTTTCTCTTCTTCTACTTCTTCCAGTTTTTTTGTTTGCATGCTTGACAAACTGACTTCATCAGATGCAGTAGCCATTCAAATCTAATTCCGTTCCCTCTAATAATGAACATTTTCCGCTTTATTCAAACAATGCATTATCTCTTACCTTGTTAGCAATTTTTTTTTGTTATTAACTTTTCCTATCATGTTTGAATATGTCCAAAGATAGAAATGTCATTTTTTGATGCGCTATGATAAATCTTGTCAAGTTTTACTCTTCTATTGGTTAAACTTGAGCGTTTATTATCGTAATAATCATAAAATGCAACTGGAGTAGGGTTTATCTTGACATTCTGTTCCGTTTCTACTCCTTTTTCATACAAGCACAAGTACAAAAATATATTTTGCTACTTGAGTTAGTATTCTCTAAAGTATCAATAATTTAATCAATATGTGAATCACTTGACTAAGCGGCAAAATTTAATCCACCTTACTGAAAAAATTATGAAGTAATTTTAGAATGTCTATTTATTAGTATATTCATCACTTAAAATCGGAATAAAGCATTAATTTTGTTATCTAAAAATCGAGTCGGGAGATAGAATTTGTTTGTTCATTTATTTCTGGTAGTATTATCATTTTCAAAGCAAAAGATTAAATTATTTTTATCATTCCTTTTTTTCAGATTTTTTAATGCATATTACTGCTAAAAATATTTGCAAAATAGTTCATGAAAATAATTGTTATATTTAAGTGAATTTTTCCTTGATACAAGTGAAATATGATGATACTCGGATAGAAGAAGATTCATGGAAATGAAACGGGAGAAAGAAAGAGGGTTGAAATTAATGTTAGATTTATTATGAATAATAGTTAACTTTGTACTCTACAAACAACAATTTTTAATTGGAAGCGACATCTCTAATTAGGTTAAGAGAGCCAATGAGCTAATGAATGAAAGAAGAACATTTAAGTGTAATATCAAAGCTATGTTTAAACCTATTGCTGCGAAGCAATTTTTCAATACGAAAAAGATGCTAATATGTTTATTTCTTATTAAGATAAGTAGCATCAAAAAATTACATTTTTTGATATAAATTCTTTAAATAAAATGGTAAGTGAGAAATTTGGATAATTAAAAAATTTGAATTTTTCGTATTTTCCGAAAATTTCCATCTAAAAATTGTATAAACTTTATCCTTCATTAGGTATGAATTAAAGAATAAAAGTTTGGTGAATTGGAAAACGGAAACAGGCATTTTTCTAAGGGTGTTGAAAATTGTGAAAATGTTAATGTTATGCACTGCATGATGAATTCGTTAATTGGTACGGTACTTGATTTTATCTTCTCGTTCTGTTCATCGTTATTGTGTATTTTCAGTGAAGGTGATAATTTGATTCAGTCAAGCCTTATGTTCCATATTTAATTTGAAACTCCAAATTTAAAATTGGAATATATATATATATTAGATAATTTTCTTTAGTGTTTATTTCATGTTGGGGGAATAACATTTCTTCTTTCTACATTATCTGATTTGATCGTTTCAACTGAAAATTGGACAGAGGTATATTTCTTTAAAAGTAAAAATATTTGAACTAAATAAAAAAATTGGAAATCTTTCTTGTAAAAAGCACAGGGAACATTTAAATATGTAGTTCATTCACTTTGTGTACATATTCGATCTTCTCATGAAAGAAACTTTCTCTTTTTTCTCAATCGATGATGGTGAAAACTGTCGAATTATTATATTTTTTATTTAATACTATATTCATATATCGTTTGAAAAGAATCATTTTTTCGGAGTAAAAAAAAACAATGTAAATAATATTTTTTAATTAAAAATCCACAGATAAGTGATGAGTGTTGCAGAAGGTTAATTAATGATAGCATGTGATTCTGCTAGCTATGTAGCATAACAATAATAAATTGTTCATAAACAAATATCTATAATCATCAGGTTTAGGTTAAAGTTAAAATTAAATCTATAATAATCAATAATAATATACCTAATTAAAGAGTCAAGAAAAGAAGAGGAATGCATAGAAATTCCACTAGGGTGAAGTTGGCAGTTTCATTGACGATTGATCATTTGGTTTGAATGAATGATCATTTATTGGAATATCAGTGAGCGAGCGGTACGCCGTCTCCTCCCTCTCACATTTGATGGTGCTGCTCTTCTCTTTAGTTACTTGCTTTCGGGAATTTCACCCACTTCTAAAAATTTAACATTTTATTGTCTGTCCGGATGTTTGTCGGCATTTCATATACTTCATAAACATCTAATGATTCTCCCTCTCCTTCCCTCTCTCTCTTTGCTCACATTTCTTCTTCGGTTTTTCTCATATTAAATTTCATTCTTAAGAATTGAAGAAACTGTTTAGCCATCCATATAGATAGTAGAATTTCGGATGTTTTTGGTGGAGCACCTATTTCGAGCATTGATGCTTTATTTCAGTATCTGCTGTTTTTATTGATTATTATGGTTGGGAGAGTTGGAAGAGTAAAGAGGCGGAATAGGAGGAGAAGAAGAAGGAGGAAGGCAGTTATTATTTTTCGGTATAGCTTATACTTTTCTTTTCCACATATTAATTTTTAATTGTTTTCACTTGTTTCAATTTTACTGGATTACTATTCTATATATATATATATATATATATTAGAATCGAATGTTTTAAAGGAAATTATCTTTTTTATATTTTTTTTCTTTTGTTTTTTTTCTTGGAAAAAGAAAATGCATGCTTTAAGAGCCGATTATTCAAGATATGGCCACATGTTTCTTATCCATTATTAATGTTGATTCAAGCTGGCATGATCAAGTGATGAATTCGATATCATCATAGAGCTATTTCTCATCATTTTTTTAAACATTCCTTTCGAATATTTTCATTTTTATTCCTTGTAAATAAAAAATTTTTCTTAAGAAAAAAGTACTAGCGATTTCGCTTACGAGTATTTCTTTCATTAGATGCAAGATACGTCAATCAACGTAAAACATTGCTATGTATACGATGTCAGGAAAACGGAAAAAGAAATATGTCGGATGAAAAATGGTTTTAACAAATCCATTAGATTACAGTAAATATGGAATATATGAAATTTTCGCCTTTTCAGATTTTTCAAAAAAAAAGTTGAAATTATCTTTTTGGCATTGTTAAAGCATTCAAAATATTTATGTCGCCGTCGTTGAATTATTGTTATTAGTTATAATCAATATTATATAACGCTTGTACACTCTAACTACAGTACAACGTAAATCAATTTAAAACCCAATCTTTATTATTGATCGGTATAGTCTTTAAGTTGTAATTGATGTGAAATTTCTTAGTTACTTATTGCTTTCATATTGCTGGATTTTACCACTTCTGAATGGTAAACTCAATGTTCGAATTCAATTTAAAATTCGAAAGTTGTTGCAGCTTAGACTCAAGAATACTTGAATATATTTTATTTTAATATTGCTTTGTGAATTTAGACTTTAGACAATCAGTACAATCTCCCCGATAGCGAAAATATAAATTTACTTTATGATAAGTTACTAAAATTGAATGTATATTGGAATGATTTTAAAATAACACGAAAAGAATGGAAATAGGGGTTGAAATATATGCATTAAGTATAAAAATGTTTGGAAAAGTTGAGGAGAAGTTATTAAATGTACGTATATTTTAAATTAAAGCAGCTATCTTTTCATTTTTCCATTTTGCTCTTTTTCTGTTGATAAATGTCCTCTGTTACCTTTTTTTTGTCAAATAGTGAAATTAAATCGCCGTAAAGATGTTGGTGGTCTTACAATGTTTGTATGAACAAAAAAAAATTATTATGACTTCCTGAACATTAATTTTTCTAACTTTATTTTTTATTGCACGTTTTATGGATAGAATACTTTAATTACCAAACCCACTTTCAATGATTAAAGTGAAACTTGTAAATTTGTGTTTAATTAGCTGTTTATGATGGAAAATAACTTTGTAATTTTGATTCATGTCATAATTGAATCAGTTTCAGTACAAACAGATAATTTTCTATACATACAGGTATATTTTTTTATACGTAGAGAGAATTGAAGTGAGATTTTGTCAACAGTTGAAAGGTCTGCTTTAGATCAGTGTTGAATGTCGTCTAGTAATAAAGTTGCAGTAGGCAGAAGTAAAATAGCATCATTAAATTATGAATTTATAAGTGGCATTATAGGCTTAGCAGTGAAACTAGTTAAAATAGTAATAAAGGTAATTGTTATTCATGGCTCTATCACTGTTATAACTTTTTACTAGAATGGTTGGTTTTTAAAATTCGAATAGGTTACGTCAAAATCTCAGCTATTTATTATGATGTCATGTAAAAGTTGCGCAATTTTGAACTTTAAAATTTTTCCCGTGTTTATCTTCTTACTTCTGTTTATGTTTTTTCTCTTCTGTTCATTTTCCTTTGTTACCTAATTTTCGCATTACTTCTTGATTTGCCTGTTGGAAAGATATGTGACTGCCTCAATAGAAAATCGGAATTTGACTATTATAATATCCTTCATTTTTCCACGATAGAATATTTTTTTTTGTTGTTGCTATTGTTATGAATCAGGTGATCAGAAATAATTTGTCACATCAATTTGAATTCGTTCCCACCTCCGTTTACCCTTCTCTTTTTCCCATTGGTTATTGCTTCAATTTTGAATTTCATTCGGTTAATTGCTGATCATATATATGTTTGTATGATTATTTGCTCATAGTAAATTTTTATATTGTAGTACTTGTAGTATTTTTGTATTGGAATTCAATAAAATCAATAAATTTTAATTGTATAGTAACGGCAAGATTGCTTACCAAAAATTAGACCCACTTCTTATATTCTTAACAAAATTTTTTTCCGGATCGTTTATAAATATTATCCATTTATCGATTAAATTCCCTTTGATGGCTTTCTTTTTATCGGCTCAATGAGCCCATACTAATTACAGGAACCCATTTATTATTTATTTGCCGATCAATTAATCTTAAATGATATATTATTTATCGATCATCTTGCATGCACTAGTTGTTATCTGTTTTTCTCTCGATGTTCATTGCTATTTATTCAGTTATCGATCGTATTCATATCTTCAGCATCACTTTATTTCCATAACCTAATTTAGACGAGGAGGAAGATGAAGAGAAATGGATGAAAAATTCGAAACTTTAATGAAAATAATATCATGCAGATTTTTTTGAAATATATTTTGAGGAATTCATTGGCGAAAAAAAAATGAGAAAATTGTAATTCAAGCGCATAAGGTAAAAAGTACTATAATAAGTTTGATTGCTAATTCTGCATACAGATAATACATAGGTTCCTTGACATTTTGCTTACAAAATTTTCATTTCTTGGAATCTGGTTTAAATGTCTTAGATACTGAAGTACAGCAGCTAGGCAATACTGAAACGTGACGAGATATTTTTAGGTATATGTTGCTAAAATAAGACCTGATACCTTGAACCATTTAACTTAATTTTATGATAGATTGAATAAAATGTTTTGACTACTATCAACACTTTAGTCGTAAGAAATTTATACATGGCCTTTATATTGAATCAAACAGTTATTCTTTTTTCTTTGCTACGATAACATTAGCAAGAATTCTTTGAATACATACCCTAAAGGAGATAAAAATAAATCTTTATATCTGTTTTAAACTTACATTCTGTTAGTTTTTTGATCTTTGATCTCTGAAATGAATGTTTTAGAAGATTCTCGAAAGTTTAGTTTTTTATATGGTTGCATATTAGATTTACTTGCATTTCTAAGTAGCAGATAAATGTGGTAAATATATTAGGTAAATGAAGTTCAGATTCACTTTTCTTAAAAATTTTATTTCTGAAAATTAACTTAGCACAAAATCAAAAATATTTTTATTGCACAATTTTTCTACTTCTTTAATCTCTGAGATTTCATTTATAACTGAATGACTTTCAGAAAATTTCTTTATGTAAATGTTTAACGGTAATTTTTTATGTAAATGTTTAACGAAAAAATAAAATTTTTGAGATGATAATTTTTGGGATTCGGAAATAAGAATGGATACATCATTTGATTTCAATTCTCGCAACACTTATTGTCAGTATTGCATATAATCAAGTCCCTAAGTGAACCAATAAATCAAATCGTTGTTGATAAACTGCAATGCTTTGTGTCTGCTAAGTTCTGTGCTTCAAAATTATCCTGAAAATCATCGTGCGAGCTATCATTTGTTTCAAGAAAAATTTTTTTGACTGAAAAAAAAATTTATAAAAATGATTTCATTAATTTGCTCTTCTTTACAGTATAACAGAGCTCGTAGAAAAAGACGATATTGTCACAATTCATTTGACTGAAAGAGTTGTTTTTGAAACTCTCAACGACAATGATTTCGAAAGTTTGGACAACCCATTTAATGTTAATTATCACAAGTTTTTTTTTCAATAGATTTATTCGAATTTTGATATTAATTTCTTTATTACATTTTGATATCAATTCTGTAACATCTTGCATTGCTTGTGGTTTTAAAATTTCTATTTTTTTTTGCATTAGTTTTAGAGGACAATACATGGAAATATTGATAAGAAGAATGGCAAAGAAGAGTATTAATTGATTGGTATCACAGATCAGGGAAACACGACAATTGTTGTATGAACTTACTATAGTGTTAGAAGGATAGAGTCGAAAAATAGTTATAATAATTCCTAGAGTAAAATATTACATTTTTGGAACTTCTCGAATTTTTAATATTTTACATATTTGGAAAGTCTCGATTATTACCGATAATATTTATTGTTGGGTTTGAAAATTTGTTTAGAATTCGTATTTTTGCTTTTTTTTTCTAAATGCTCATCCAATATTCCATTTTGACATGTCACAATTCATTAAAAATGTCGGAACAAACATCTCATCTTCTGGTTCTATTTGTTCGTTCATCACTCGTGACAAAACATGGCAGTCATGGAAGGCGATATATTAATACGTGTTGTTTCATTACATTTTGGCTGTAATCATTCAAACGATGAAGCCTATCAACTGTCATTTCGGAAATGAAAAAATGGAATGACAGACCGATTTTTCGGAGAAATTGCATGATGCATGAAAATACTTCAACCTATTTAATACTTAGTAGCGTTTCAAATAAATCGAAACATGTACAGGTTATTTCTTTTTTTATAGATCGTAGAGAGTTAAATTTGTATGGTGGAATTGGAAAATTGAAGATAATAACTTAAAAGGCAAGGAGACAAAGCATGATGATGGAAGGAGTTCGTTTTTTTAAGAGTGACGAATAATAGGGTTGATTTGAAATTTGAGCTAATTTAGAACTACTACTACTTCAATCATTCGTTTCCTTCCTGCAGTATATTTCAAGTTCTATAGCTTTAGCTGGAAGTGAAGATGGGGTTCGAGCTCATTTGATGTTGTAAAGTGGAACAACTGCTACCTTCTCACTGTTCCATCTTTTTCATCTTCATTTCTTCTTTCCTTTTGCACAGATATATCCTATTGTTTACCATTTTTTGTCTTCTTTACCATTCATTGAAGATTTTATGTCTAAAACTCAAAATTTTTGAATTCTTATGACATCATACTTCTTAAAGCTGATGTATTTCTTCGAACCTGTAATTTTCATTCCTTATTGATATTTACATCAGCAGATTTTTGCTTCAGAAATTTTTTTATTCGTTTTAATAATTGCTTGAACTTACTTCAAAATCATAGCAAGTGAGAATAGATTAGTCAAAATTAAATTACTATTGGATAAGAGTGAAAAATTAAATCACGTAGACTTGAATTTGGTGGAAATTTGAGGAAATTTTTAGTAAACTTTATCGGAAATAAGTGACAGTGGTTTTTTCAGCTACAAAGAAAAAATATTTGTTTGTGATTGCTTTTTGTTTGCTTATCATAGCTTTGTTTATACTACTAGCTGATAAGCTATCAGCTTACTTGAGCTGATTATATTGGAGAGTGTTAGTATTAGAAGGAAGGAAAGACCAGAAGGAAGGACCAGAATAGTGTACTTTGGGGTATTGAATGAGCGTACTAATATTGCTCTATATTTTTTTAATGTTTTTTATGAGGAATTGCTGAAAAAACTGTAGAAAAGAATTGAAATGCTGAAGATGAAGAGAGATGAATAAATGACCTCGAGGTCAAACTTTGTGCATTTATGTTTTAAAAACTATCCTATACTGTGCTATCAAAAGTGACAAATGCATGTTATATATAGAATATCAATCTGCAAAAAGTGAAGTTATGATCGTGAATACTGCAAAGCAAATTATCAAAATGTTTTCGTTATTGTAGCCAGTTGTATGATTTTATTATTTTGAGTATTACTATCACTGAATTTGACGAAGACAAAATTCTTTTTTTATACTTTTGGATAATGATGAGATATTCTTCTACTTCTTTCTTTTCAAGTTAGAGTAGTACGAAATGATTTTGTGGATTCTTATTTCTGTTGCTTATGAATTGATAGAGTCAAGTTTCTGATCATGTTCTGATGAATTAAGGATGATGAACAAGGAATTCAATTCATGAACAATTTGACACTTTCTCCGACATCAATTTTGCTGTTAGACTTGGTGAATTCCCAGTATTTAATAATTTTTTAGTTCAACTTAATGCAGATGCTAGACATTCTTTATTTATCTCTCCTCGCCTACTAGGTCACAAAGGAAGAGAACTATAAATTTTTTGAGATATGCGAGTTGAAGTTAACCTTGTACACAAATGTTAATTTGCTTTGGTGTATTAATGGAAGATATGGCATGCTTTGAAAAGCATAAAAAGATTAATTAGTTTTTTTTTCATTGCATTCTTGAAGTATTTCATATAGCGACAAAAAATTTTTTACGCTACAATCACCCTTACTTCGAAATCCAAGTTTTTCTAATTTTGTTTCTAGAAGTAGCCTAAATACAAAATACAATAGTGAAAATGTATCATTCGATAGTAGTTTGCCTCCGAACCAAATTTTCACAAACAAAATCAATAAATTTTACTAGTTATAACAAAAACCGAACAACTAAGAGGGCAGTGGAAAATTATTATTCATGCTGTTGAGTATGCCTCATATATTTCTCACCATTTTTCTTGAATTTTTCTCTTTGTTGAGATCATTTATCTTTGTTTTAAATCTTTAATCCGTCTATTTTGCATTATTTACCATAACTTGTACGTTGAATACTTTTAAGCACAGCAAGAAAGACGATATTTGATGATTGAAATATTTGATAATAATATAGTAATCATTTCTCGTCCAAACTGTTGAGAAATCAATAGCATTTTTCAACATCAAACTGATGATAATTTGATACTGAAATAAAACCATTGATTTCAATAGAGGCTATAAAGTTAATGAAGGATATTTATTTTCAATAATACGATGAAGCGAGTAATGTTTGTCACGTCATTAAATGATAATCACTATCTATTCATTTACATACCATCAATTATTTATGGATAACAATTAATACCTACTCACTTATGATGATAATTATAAATGTCAACCAGTTATGTCATTTCAGTCATTAGTACGACTTTCATCAAGTTTTTTTTTTCAAATGTGGACAATAGAAGTGCCATCTATACTTTGTCCAAATGACCATTAATACATATGGGATGAAAAAATTCCGGTTCATTTAATAGATGGTCATTATGTTGTCCATAGTGAAATTCTTTTTTCTTCGTTTCCGAAGCTTTTATTAAATTACGCTACTTTCGCGATACATTTAATTTATTTGCGCACCATTATCATAAGACAATTACTATTAATCAAACGCTAAATTGGTAGCACGAGTAATGAATAATTGTAAACAAATATCATGATCATACTTCATTCTCCATTTGCTTCTTTCTTTTATTTATTTCTTTTTTTAAATAATTTTTTCATTACAGACTTATTTAGCATTACAAACTATTTAACATTACAAACTTATTTCATTTAAGATGACGGGAGACGTAAAGATAACGTCTGTAAATATATTTGCTTTTTTTTTTATTTCAATGAGATTAATGAAATGAATGGAATAAAATATCACGCCTCAGCATTTTACATTATCAGATTCAATTTCATAAAAACATCGATTTTCATTTTTAAAAAATAATAGAATTTGGTGAATTTTTTTTATTTTTGATGCGCCTGATTACTGATATATTGCTTCTAAAATTGATCATTCAATTAATTAGGCTTAAATATTTTTAAATTATTCCAGTCCAAATATATCTTTAAATAATATTTCAAGATAAAATATAGTTCAGAATTTAATTATTTCTATTTATATATGCTTACATATGATAAAAAAGATTAGATCAATCGATTAATCCATTTGAAATTCGTCATTTGTTAAAAAAGAACCATTTATAGGATGATACTCAGATTTATTAAATGACAATCGCTTCCACTGAAATAGAAAATTCAAATTTCTCATTGTATCACTTATCATTTACATAAAGTTTCATTAATGTTTCAAAACGGCATAAAAAATAGCTAGTAATTACTTGATATGGATAATATCTCTGTCACGGAAATATCCATATTACAGGCTTTTCCAACCGTTTTCTTTATCATTATTTCGTGAAAATTTATTTTATATCACATTTGCGTCATCATTTTGCTATTTCCGTATAAAATACAATTGCTCTAATTCGTTTTCATTTTGTAGATTTCAACGATTCAATTACGGAAGGAAAAATTGCTTGAAGGAACCAGCATTTTATTGCTCAAAAAAGGAATAATGTTCAAGTGTTGATTTGAATGAGGAATTTATTGAAAAAATTTCTTGAGTTTCTTCGAGATTTATTTGCTAAATTTTTCAGTGAAAAAAAGAAAGATGTTAGCACATTCTATTGTAATTGAGTTGTAAAATTGCTAACCTTCATTTTCGAGAGATAATATTATATGAAGAGTTAGGCAGTAAGATGTGTACTTACCGAATTTTAAAAAATTGTGTTTTTGCTTTCTTTGACTTATTCATTCAAAAATAAAAATGAACACCAGTCACATCATCTGTTCCCATTTTCCAAATCAACGGAAAATTTTTCTTGAATATTTTTCAAATTATCAGTTCTAATTTTTCAAGACAATTAAATCATTGCTTCTTTTTAAAGATTCTCTTTATTTTAAACATTTTAGATTAAATCATGAAAATTTAATTTCTTACAAGAATTACATTGATTTTGGATGGGGTGTTTTTCAACATGACCTTACTGTCTGCTAGGAACACTGTGAAAGTAATATGTCAAAGGCGAACAGTCTATTTGACCTTAGTTATTTTTTTACATCCATTTTCTGAGTTGTGGGATTATTAGTAGCTGGATCGCTTAGTGTAACTAATGTTCCCACGATGATATTGGGTGGATTTGGTTTAGAGGGATTTATAACACGACTTCCGCAACTTTTCAACTATGTTTGTGATTTCAAGCATTTCACATTTTCCACACTTAGCAAGAATTTCCTGAGTTGTAGGATTTATGTCGCTAATTAACTGGTTTATCACTAAGCACTACTTTTTTTTAGAATGCATAGAAAATTCGCTACAGTGTGAAATATCGGTAATTGGTTGTATGTTACTGAATCATTGAGTTTTTATGACAAACTAATTTGCTCTTTTTTTTTAATTTAGCAGAATTTTGTCCATATATTTAACTGGAAGAAATGGTCATTTTGTTGTGTGAATTCCCGGGATGCAGCAGATGGCGTCGAGAAGAAAGAAATTATTTGCTGTTGCACTTGCTGGTACGAGGGAGAACGTTACAGAGCACAGTATATATCAGTACTTTCTATTTTTGGCTTCTATACCATTTCTTCCATATTCATAATTATTTTCTAGAAAAATTAAATTGAAATCTTACATCATTTAAGTAAAATGAATTTTAATATTTCTGATTCTTTATTCTGTATGCTATCGTTATCCTGTTGTTGGGAGCTCCTAAATTTGCAGTATTTTTTCGAGAGAAGGTTGTGGTAATTTGAATGATGAATAATTTTTATTTTTAGAATTAATGAAAAATCGACAAAGTGTTATTCGACGATACACTAATTTCATTTAAAGTCATAAAAAACTGGTACATTTGATTTGAACTTTCTAAACTTATAACATTTAAGTCTAACAAAAATTTCCGGTAAAATCGATCTGTTTGATTTCAGTCGCTTTTTTATTCCTCTTCCCCCCCGCTTTTTTATTCCTCGTCTCGCCTTTTTTTCAGTGTACCGCTCCCAAATCGTCATCAATTTTTTCCTGTTGATAGTAGCTGGTGGTTAAGGAAGGAGAATTCTTGTCATTCATATAAAACTCGTTAACTTTTCTTTTTTCCTTTCAACTTCTTTCTGCTGTTTCAGGAGGGTGACATTCAAGATTTCTTTTTCTCTTCGGATTATTAAAACTGAGAGACATCGAGAGATAAATTTTTAGTAAAGTTTTCAGACGTCGAGGGGGTAAATTCTGTTGTTTTCTGGCAAAAAATTGTTGTCAACACTAGCCACTAATGATGGTAATAAGCAGATAGCATTTGTTTTCACTAAAGTGATTCTTTTTGCCTTTGTAATCTCCTTAAATTAAAAATTCAAATGAAGTTTTCAGTAGCTTTTTGCATATTTTATTTACTCCATCCATTTATGGGAATAATGTTTACATTATTTTGATGTATTTTTGACTGTCATAATACTGTGTGGGAAAAATCTTCGAAGCTTTTGAAAAAAACTAGTAATGTGATATAATGAAATTCAAGAAAGTCTTACCACTTAATACTGCGTGCATCATACCAAATTAATGGAGAAGAATTCTCAAGGTGACGATGATTAATTTTTTCGACTATGATTAAAATTTAAATTCTCACTAACATTCGCTTTTTCTCTTTTTTCATTAAAAGTGGTTAGAGGCTCCAGAATAAATGAAACTCATTTATTACCTATTTTAGGAGCTATTTTTGCTTCAGTTTACTTTAAAGTACATACTTAAAACTTTTCACTTCCTTTTTCCAATGTCGATTTGCTTTACCATAGTTTGATTCTGTGATAGTAAATTTATTCTTCTGCACTTTTAGCTGAAATAGTTTGATTGATTAGAGTGAAGAAAAAGAGAAGAAACAATTGAATATGAGAGATGAAAGGATAGACAAAACGAAAGAGATGTGTAACAACACTGGACCCCCAGTTGACCTTGACTTCATTGAGCTTCACGTTTCTCTTTATTTTTCTCTTTTCTTGTATCAACTTTGATGAATGCATCCAAAGTTCGACTTTCATAATATTGCTTCTGATCATCAATAAAACAAAACCTTCAAAACTTGCAGTTTTTAATCGTACCATCACATTTATTTGCGTGTGAAGAATAAACATGTAAACAAATGGGGCAAACTGAGTAAATAATAAAATAGCATATACGCCCTTATTGATATAATAAACTCTATTGTTTCAATTATTAAAGTGCGCTGCTTATTCATGTATTGTTTGTTCGGCATTCTTTTTTTCGGATATAATTTTGATTAAGAATTAAAATTGCTAGCATTTAATTTGACTAAAATGACGGGTAAAGCGTCGTGTGGATTGAAAATGACGAAATAACAGATGAATAAGCTGTTATTTTATGTACTTTTTCAGACAGCGATAAACGAAATTATAAATTCGCAAGTGCTCATTAATGATATGTGCATATAGACAATGGAAAACGTATGTTTGTTTCTTTTGCTAATTATTTAGCATTAATTAATAAAATTTTATTAGTAATGAGAAGAAAATTTTACAAATTAGACAGGTACTAATGTAACTTTCTCTGAAAGTGATGATGGAAGCATTGATCAGTCATTTGAAAATATGAAGATTAGGCGATTTTAATAGACAATAAATAATAAATGATAGTTTTAACACCATGCAGTTAATAGAGTACTGAACTGAATGCATAAGCTAGATAGATTCTTTAAATAGCATTAACATAATCAGTTGATTACTTTATCGATCATTCGTACCAGTTATTCATTTACGTTGATAAGTTGATTGCTTAGGTCGGGCTTATAGTGAGAGATGTCAATTTCTTTTTTCAAAAGATTGTAATATTTTTGTTTTTTAAAAATAGAAATGACCATCTTAAAAATTTTTGAATATTTTAAAATGAAGCAAATTCCATCACAGCCTCCGCCTTTTTTCCTTAAATTTTGCACACCAACAACTAAATAATCCTTTATCTCACTTATGCTTTTTTCTTACTTTCATCTTACATCGTCTTATTTTTGTAATAAAAAGATTTTTTTTTTAATTCAGCTAATGATTTAGTCATTATGATATAATCTTTATGCTTATATTGCATTCCTCATTACCTACTCTGAGGTATATTGCTAGCTTGAATTAAGTGGTGAAGTGTTAAATGCATGGGAAACAAAAAGATGTATTGGGGCCATTTATTGGTCATAATTTTAGGCCTTGAAAGAGAAAGAAAATGAAGCTAATTTCGTTTGAAATATCGTTTCACAGATAGCGATAAAAAGATAATTAAGGAGTGATTGTTTTTGGTAGGAAAATATAGTCTTCTAAACTCTACGGGAATAAATGGCAGCATTTACATCGCTTTTATGCTCGTTGCATTTGCACTGCACTTTAATTCTGTGAAGTATATTTTCAGAGTTATAACCAACTGTAATTGATTTTCTTCTTTCTCTACGAAATAACGCGCTATGCACTTTTAACATAAAATATAAATTAAAATTTATCCATCAAAATATAATTGGTAGGAGATTATATTGATATGTATTACGAAAATATGAATTCCTTTCATCATGCCATAAAAATAGAAACAGTTTGTTGCTTCTCGTAGTATTCATATATATTATTGTACTAATAATAGGTGTGCGGTAAAATATACGTTTATGTTTTTGAAACAAATGAAATACAATAAATTATAGTGCAGTTGCAAAATGATTCTATCACACAATGTAGGGAAATTCTTTTTTGATGATTGCTTCAACATAAAGCTTTTTTTCGCCCTGTCAAACAGGTGAGTCAACGTGAAATTAATTGTAAAAGCACGAAAGGAGCAAGGCGATGTTAAATTAAAATTGCAGTTTTAAATATGTTGAATCACGAAGTGATGAAATATTTTTGCAAAGTTTACACGAGTCAGATCTACCAGCTTTTTGCATCATTATTGTTATATAATGTGGAGAGATGTTTAACTTCCAAGCAGTAAAATATACAAAAAAATCAATCTGACTTTCTATCAGATGGATTTTAATTACAAAATTGACTGCATTACCTAAGCTTATATTATTCCCCTGCAGAAGAACCAAATGATTTATTTTAATCGTGATAATAATAATTATTATTATTGGTAATTATGATATTAACAAGCAAGTGTTTTTTTTCATCGTCTTTAGTAATATTTTAGTTTTATTTTCTATTCTTTAATATTGGCTCTGTTGGTATTTTACAGGGGCACCTACCCTCAACAAACGCGCCAATCTCACCGCATGCGCAATCAGAGACATCAAACGCCCCCACAACAAATGGTAAGCCTAATTACTTACATGATGTTGTTAACTTACCTAACTTACCGCGCTATTGCTGCTGTCTCTTTTGCTATTACTACTGCTATTACTGTTACTACCATCACAAAAACCTCTAATTGTTGCGCATACATTATCTGCACTGACGATTTGTCATTACAGTAATTACTAATCTCTTTCTTTCTGATTTTAATTAGTGTATTAGTCGAAATTTCCAATTTATTACAAAAATTTATGAAATTTTGAGAAAAAAATTAGAATGCAGTTCGTTACTAGGTTGTAATAGAAGGAGAAGGAAAAGAGGAGGCAAATAGTAAGAAGAAAAATGATACAATTGTAGTGAAATAAGAAACAAAGTCTGATCCCTTTTTTGAGTTCTGTAGGTGAATCCCCGTGAGAATCTATGCGTGAAATAGCGTATTGAAAACATAATCTTCGTGACCAATTACAGTAAGCAAAGTGCTTTGTTGTTTTAATGAGACTTTTTTTTTACATATACAAATTTAATGAAAAATTTGAATATTTGGCACTCAAACAGAATCATCTAAAGTTATATGTTTGCCATATAAGTCGATATTTGATGTGATAGTAAATCGAAAACATGCTTCAAATAATCCATTATATCTGATATTTGATATCTGTTCGGATATCTGATCGTAGTTGATCAGTATTTTATTTACCTCATATGTCCATAGACACTTTCGTGTTTTTAAACTATAAAACATGCGTTTATTATGAACGTATTTTCTCTGGAAAAAGGTCGCAGACAACTTTAAGTTTTAAATTTAATTATCATTTGAATTCAGGAAAGGTGAGTGGCGGTAATAAAACGCAATATACATATGAATATTTGGCTCAGTTGCTGAAGGATAAAAAACAGCTGGAAGCTTTTCCAAATGTTTTCCATCATCTCGATCGTCTCGCTGAAGAAGGTTTCTCTCTTATTGTATTTAGAAAATGTAATTATATAATGCTTATAACACTTAACCTTTGTAACTAAACAATTGAGCTATTTCGAACCTTTCATATACTTTTTCTAAACCAGTGGAAATTTTTTATGCTCTGCTAAAAATTATCCTACTGAAAATTTCGATTTGAAATTAACCAAAATTTTTTTCTCCATAATTCAGCATTTGAATTATTAATTTTGTGCAGAAATCAGCAGAGTGCGAGTATCATTATTTCAATTCGAGTTTGCCAAAGATGCAATGTCAAATTTACCAGAACCGGAGGGTGAAGTTACCACTATGACTGAAAAAATATTTGTTCCTGTAAAGGAACATCCGGATGTAAGCGCTGTTTTGACTTATAAAAATAATTAGATATAATTCAGCTGTTTTCCTTGATTGATTTTTATGTGTGTATTTCTTGAATATTATTTAATTGTTGAAGTTTTCGTTATAGCATGGGTAATCCAAGTATCATCTTTAATTATTTATGTAGTAAAATAACCATTTGAGTTGAGTTTAAGTTCAGTTAATATAAATGGTAATTAATTAAAGACAATCCTCTACTTGCTTGCCATTCACTGTGTTTGACTTTCAGCCACTAGCAGAAAAAACATCACATTGAATTATCTATTGTAATTGATTAAAGATTGAATTATAATGGGATATATTAGTGGAATGTTCTTGTCGTGAAATTGAATTATAATGGGATATATTAGTGGAATGTTCTTGGGGTATAATTACCTTGAATTCTTACATAATTTGCAATGACATTAAAAATGGTGTTTCTTTAAAGCAAGTTGCTTTGGCAAAATTATCAAAGTCATTTTAAGTTAACTGTCAAAAGTTAATGTTTTGGTTAATTATAAATTTTTTTCAGTATAATTTTGTCGGAAGGATATTGGGCCCACGTGGTATGACGGCCAAACAGTTAGAACAAGAAACTGGATGTAAAATAATGGTCCGCGGCAAGGGTTCGATGCGCGATAAAGCTAAGGTTTTAAGCATTTTTTCATTATCTCTTAAGTTAATAATTTGATGTTTCAACTCCTAAAATTTTATGGAATTCGTATTTATTTATGCGTAAATTTCAAGAATCCTGATTTGTAGGAGGAAGCAAACCGTGGAAAACCCAACTGGGAACATTTATCAGAAGAGTTACATGTTCTGATACAATGCGAAGATACACCCAATCGTGCATTGTTAAAACTGAAACGAGCTGCAGCTGAAGTAAAAAAGTTACTTGTACCTTCAGTAAGTTCATTTTTTTTGGAAATCATGCATGCTATCTTTCGCATAATGTGAAAGTATGGCTTAAATTGTTGGTGTTACCAAATTACAATATGGGAATGATACTATTGTCCAAAATTGGTAGATGTTCTTAAAAATATTTGTACTTCGCTTTGGCTAACCAATGTCTGTAGGATAAATTCTTTGCTGGCTTGAATTTTCTCAGTTTAAACTTTGTTGTGAACAATGACCAGCTCTATGCATTTTTGTACGATGACGAAATGTGTAGAGCGGATCAATGAGAATATGCTTAACATGAATCATGAATCATTTCGTGAGTACAATAATATTATTCATCTTTTCTGAATCAATCGTTTTGTAGTCAGATGATGATGAGCTGAAGCGTAAACAACTAATGGAATTAGCAATTATTAATGGAACTTACCGATCCGGAAGTGTTAACCAAACAGCTGCTGCACAAGCTGCAGCTGCAGCTGCAGTCAATAAAAATTCGCTGGCTGCTTTACAAGCCCGTCTGATGACACCGCTACCTCTTGCTGCTACACAGGTGATTTCATGAAAATATGTTACATGCGCAACTTTAAATAAATACGGTTCGAGCTTTTTTCAGAATTCTTACTATCATCAGCTAATTATCATCGGATCGCTTTTAGGCTCATGCGTGATCTTTTTTAGCCGAATAATCTCCGGTCACCTGGGTTGACAGGAGCACCAATTATTCTGTCTCCTTCACGTGGTGCTGCACCTACCGCTGCAACCGCAGCGGCTGCAGCACTCGCAGCACAGCTGCAAGCGGTAGCAACTCAGCAACAAAATGTTGCAGCTGCATTCACTCAACAAGGACCAGTAGCTGCGTTGCCAGCACAATTATTGCAGAATCCGGCATTGGCGCAAAATGAATATGGACAGCTGTACCTCAGGTGAGATATCTACCAGTTACATGATAAGATCTGTTGAAGCCATTTATTACCTCCAGTGCCAGGAAAGATGATATGTTTATAGACTTTTCGTGTGTTGGTCCATTGTGATCGTACACAATCTGTAAACATTGATCGAAATAGCCTAGTAATTTTTTATTTCGTCATTTTCAGTTCATTATCATACGATCCGTCGGGTGCAGCAGGTTATGGGGCACCAGTAAGCAGCACTGCCGCTACTCTTCAGGCTCAGGCTCAGGCTCAGGCTCACCAACAACAGCAGTATGCAGCTGCAGCTGCGGCTGCCATGCTTGGTGCCAATGCATATATCGGCGATTACACATCAGTCGATATATCGCATGCCGGTCAGTAATTGCTTTTTAAATACTGAGAAATCAGAAAATGGGGTTTGATGTCCTGAATGTCCGCCAATGGTAATTGTCAAGTGATGAAAAGGGATAGTTGTTTGATCAGAATTTAAAATTTAAGCTTGAAATCTATTTAAAGTTATTGAAAAATTTACATAAACGAAGGGAAAAGTATTGATTTACTTTTAGAATCGCGGTGTAGTTTACAAGTCTGGCAAGTTAGTTGGAGTATTTTGATGACAGTGTTTCACATAAGTTCATTTTTTCTACAAATTTTCTTTCAATTGTATTTCAGAAAACTTGATCTTTCTCATCTCTTATATTTTATCCTTCTTGGATTTTTCCTTTGTTGTTTCATTCTCAATAAAAGATCTCCATTCCTATGCGACATCTCTTGTTTTTTTCTGAAATCTTTGTTGTAGTTTCGAAATCTAATGTTGTTTTTTTATTTCTTTTGAACATATTATTTGTACTTGTGGGTGAAAAGTGTCCACGGATGAACGTACTTGGATTTCATAGTCGTTCAAATTTAAGATTCTTGAAGTATGATATCGAATGGATAGGTCCTATTAGGATATATGGCTATACAAAACTTTTAGGGTATTTCCTGTAGGTACAGTTATGGCAATATTTCTTAAATATTAACCCATTTTTTTTTTATTTCACGGGTTTTTCGTTGTACTGAGAAAGTATCTTACAGTAGAGAAATTATTAACAAATTAAGCATACAGAGGATAAATATGTACCAAATTTTTAAATTACTTTTCATTCTAGCGTTTGATCTCACTGGTGCTGACTTACTCACTTCTTTATTTTCTTTTTCTTTTTTTGTTTACTTATTATTCACTTATACGAGTTATCGGTTTACTGGCTTCACTTTTTCACTTAATGGTAACACTCAAATCCACTTTATAGCATTGTTTTCGTCTTATCTCTAGCAAGAAATAATCTTTTCAAAAATGGGAAGAAAGAAAGAGGAAAATAATGATTTTATATGCAAACATAATTTATGATGGTATATTTCAGCAAATGAAGTGGATTTTTAGTTAAATGTTATTAGTACCAGTAACTTATTGATAACAGGTAATAACATAAAGCAAGAGAAAGCTCGCACACGTGACATTTGAAAGTCAGACTCGTATTTCAGTGTTTTAGTAGTTTTAGATGTTATGTTATAAACCATCGAAAAAATTTGGTAGTCACCCGCGCTCTCATCCATTGTTTTTACCAAATATTGTTTTTGTTTAATCAAAAGGATCTAACATAACGGACGTAGGGGTCAGCTTCTAACTTTCTATTCAATACCATTTAACCAAAATTAACCGGAAAGAAATTTGCAGAAGTATTGTTTATAGGTGCAATGCTGTGTAATCAACGACGTGTACTTGGTCAATCCAGGGACCACCCATATGGTAGTGGAAAATCAACTACATAACACTTCTCACTCCAAACAAAACTCACTTCTTTGTCACAGATTATACAAAACAAAATACCAACCAATGCGGTTTGTTTTCAACTCTCTGTCATCTGAAGTAACACTAGAAGAAAGAAAAATTGGCAAAATGTCACCTGAAATAGTAGGCTTGAGTACAATAGTGGGCTTGCACGTGATAAAATTTGCATTTACATTTCACTGTTACGTATACCTTGCCGACAGATGCTGTTTTAACTTATACGAGCACATCTAGGTCATTCTCAATGTTCGATTATTAAAGATAAAGTATTTTATATTATTTATTTCGTATTCAAATATCATTCCGAAACATCTTTAAAATTAGTGAGAAGAAATTACATAAAGAAAATCGTTTAACCAGCTTCATTTAATTTGAAATTCTAACTTTTCAATTCATTCTCTTTTAATTTGAAAATTTCAAAGTCAGATTTCGTAGGCTATTCATCAAATCCTAGATGTGCTAGTATGTAGCAGTATACTTACGACGCAAGTAGGCAGCATTGTCGCAGCTGCATCTTATGCATCTATAATAAAATTGTTACCATAAATTACAACAACTAACAACCTCATATCCCTTACAGGATCGTTGTTCGGATCAGGTATTTTTATGGATTATATGCTTAAACATTATTTCAATCTTCTACTACTACTGCTTTTACTGCTACCGTTACCGTTGTTAGTATTGATTTGTCGTGTAGCGCTTTCATTAAGTGCCTTAACTTTATTATTTTTGTCAGCATAATTCATTTTTCTTTTTTTTTTTTAATCTTTTCATCAGCTGGGTTTTTTGATTGTTCAGTTTTTTTGTTTTTAGATTCTTGATTATAAATTTAAACCTTTACTAAAATTTGATCCTTTGTTCCAATTTAGCTCACATTTTTTCAGTTTGCTAAGTTTTCATTAATGTGATTTAATCCAAATTGTATATTTCCATTAATCTAATTAGCCATTCAAAAAATTGCTTTTTTTATAAAGAATCATGACATTATAAAAAATCAATTTCCGGACTTTGCTTCCATCATGGATTTGGTGGTTCTATAATATTGAATTTAATCAAAAACATTAAAGGCAATTTGTATTTATGAGTATTTCCACCTAATTACTTTAATCAGGTTTTCAAATTTCTTCTTTCCTGGTGGGACTGATTTTGTTAAAAGTAAAGAGGAAAAATCCGGAAGCTCGTAATTCCGTCTTATGGTGTTCATAATGTATTATTGTCATCGTAACAGTCACCAATTCAAATTCATCTTTAAACTCAGCTTCAAATCCATGTCCTGTAAGATCTGGTGGTATCAATTGATTTGTTATTTTTCATTTCCACCCAATTGCTTTTATCAGGCTTCACCGCTGACAAAATGCATTTCAGATCTAATTTTAATTATTAATAATGTAAAAGAAAAATAAAAAAAGGTTGTCAGAAATAAATAATATTTTCTAGTATTCATTTCTTGTTGCGTTCCTCCATTCACGCTTATGTAAGTTGCAGAAGCTTGAAAAAGTTTGGAAGTAATTACTCATTTGCTCAATGATCCACATTAATATCGTGGTTGTATCAGGCTATGTATAAATTAACTTACTCAAATTTCTTAATTTCTCTGTTTCAACTATTCTTTAGACCATAAGTTCTATAGTGTAGTTTGACAATTTCTTCCAGAATGGTCTGTTTCTTGTTTTTTCGTCCGCACCACTGCTAGCATTTCGATCATGATATCATTTCATTTTAGAAATGAAAAGCTTAGAACTCTAGGACTAATTATATCATGCTATAAAAATTTATTAAAAAAATTATGTTCATATGGAAAAATTCCAATTCAAATAGAATTAGCTTTTTCAAGCTTTTTTTGATTTTACAGAATATCTGATTAAATTGCAGCAATACTACACTTTATATTTTTTTCTTTTGTTTGCTAAATGTGTATGTATTGTGGAAATTGGTGCCCAAAATTTGTTTTTCTTGCACTTTTTGCTCGTTTATTCCTCTCTTTCTCCTATCGACATTGTTCTGTTTTTTTTTTTAATCTCTATTCAAAAATGCCTTGAAATTTAGTGCCGAAGTGCCTGCAGATTCTATAACTCAATCCCTTGAACGGAAAGATTTTTGGTTTCTCCTATTTAATGTTTTAACAGTACAGTACGCATGCATCTTCCTTCAAAAAGTCATTTTTATGTGAATTTTCTCAGTAAATGAATGGATATTTTAGTAACTAACTTGACAATGATCAAAAATTTTTAAAAATTTTTATAGCGTGAAAAGATTCATTGAAACTTCTACTCTTCCCTTTCATGAATTATTCAAAAAGTGCTAAATTTTATTTAACATATGCTGTCTGTGCTTGTTTTCATTTCTAATCTTTTCAATTACCATTTATATTTATAAATTCTTATGCTTGTGCTTTGATTGCTTATTAAATCTTATTATCATAATTATTTAATCGTTATTGCCATGATTGCACACCTTGATCGCTGTACGCGAGGAACCTCTTTGGTATTTTTTATCTGTTTTTTTTTTTACTTTTTGTGCGTATGTTTTCTCTTCCTCGCTGTGCCTTTTAAGTAATCCACTCTTTGTATTTGAAAAATTTCCATTTGTTCAATTGTTTTATACATTACAAATTTGCCTTGATCAATGAATTTTACTTAATTTTGTATTAAATTTTAATCCTTTTTAACAAAAATAATAAAAAATTGTGACAGAAAAATTTTCTCGCAACATTTGAGGAATACACCTGTCTGAATCTTGCCCACAAAAAATGCTATGTCTAATGATCATTTGCCTAAACATAACTATTTCAGCAAATTTTAATTCTGCCCATAAAGATGATATTTTTTCACATATTGAAATGTTAGAAAAGAAAACTTCAGTTTAATTAAACTATTATTTTAGAAATCACTGACGAATGAAAACTATTTCTCACCTAACTCACTTCTTATTTCTTTATCATGGATATTTTCCTCTCCTTAATAGAACACATTGCATCAATAGTTCATAATTCTTGTTGACAGTCTTATTATCAAGTTGGTAAACTGTTCAAATTGCTTTCAGTAATTAGTCAAACTAAAAAAACTTTTCTACAGTTCAAAAATCATAGGTGTTCCATGCAGCATCGTGATGAAACACTGGATATTATATGTGAAATCGTTATTTGAGCAGAAAAAAAAGGGTTAGAATTTATTGACAATTTTAAAACTGAACTTTAAAAATTACTTACATCTCTACTGGAATATTCACATAACAATGGATCAGAAGGTAAAACAATTTTTTTGCATTTCAAAACTTTCACCATGGTAAAGATACAGAAGTTAGATAAAAATGAAATCTTAAGAGAACATGAAATTATGCACAAATTTAATTTACTTTTAAAATTTTAACCGGAAATCAAATTTTGCATAATTAGAAAGAACTTGTTGCATTCACCTACACAAAGTTCAATATTGGACCGTGTTGGATGAAATGAAATGTATCAAATTTCGTGTTCTCTTAAGATTTCATTTTTATTTTATCTAACTTCTCTATCTTTCTAATTTTTTTAATTAAGCATCAAATTCTAAATGTTTCACAGCAAAAATCAACACAAATAGAAAGATACTAATGGCAAATAATAAAAATAATTGAATAGCAAAATAGCTTTATGATTTCCATAGCTAAAGTTTTTTTTTTTTCGAATCGCACAACAGTCTCATCTATATCATCTAATTGTTGTTTCCGGAAGGACTCTGAATTGGTAATAAACGAATTTATAATTTCATTTTAAAGATGGGAATATTTATGGAAAAAAAAGATTGTCTTTAGCACTTACATTTACGACAAATATGAGCTTAAAAGTGTCCATAATCGAAAAGGAAAAACTCAACACCGTTAAGTACAGCTCGTTCCCACGCGATCTTCAAGCAGTGTAATTCGATGAAGATAAAGGATATGCAGCAATTGGACAAATTCATTGATCAGCTTAATATTAAAATGTTCAAATAATTAAGGTATTTCTATATTAAAATTTATGTTACAGAAATTTTTGATCTCAAATATTCTCACTCAAAGTTATGCCGGAAACCGCGAAATTTTATGATATAAAATTACTCACTTTGAATAGAGATTTTGTATAACTATCGCGAATTTCGATTCGCGAAACTTCAACCATACAAACAAAT